>VNJY01000137.1:0-11762 GCA_008042715.1 Drosophila bocki
TGAGGCGAAGATCGACCACTACAAATCTCCTGGAACTCACCTCTTTCGTTATTAGAGGTTTCCAACGTAACTTTCAAACCGACGTTATTTACACAGACTTCAGTAAAGCTTTTGACTCGGTTAATCACTCTCTTCTTGTAAGGAAGCTTGACTTAATCGGGTTTCCTGTCGATCTTCTTAAATGGATTTTGAGCTATTTGAGTGATAGAACTCAAAAGGTTCTGTTTAAAAATGCTCTATCCAAATTCCTCAGAGTCACTTCTGGCGTCCCACAGGGTAGCCACCTCGGCCCGCTGCTATTTACATTGTTTATCAATGACCTCCCGCTGGTTCTAACGAATTCTAGAGTACTTATGTACGCTGATGACGTTAAGCTATGCTTGCAGTATAAGGACAGCTCTTGCCAGTCAGACCTGCAATCGGATCTTAATAACTTTCAAGCATGGTGTCGTGCTAATTTATTACATCTCAATAGCTCCAAATGCAAGCTGATGACATTTTCACGTGTCACTCCCCAGTTTGCCACTTATACGCTTAATGATTGCGCTCTGGAAAGAATAACTCTTGTTGACGATTTGGGTGTTCGCTTAGACCCTAACTTTCGGTTTCTGAACATATTTCGTGCATGGTTAATAAAGCCAATAATAACTTACCCTCCCTAGCTAGCCGTAGAACGATGCTTGGTGTCGTTTTCTTAACAATTTTATAAACGGTGCCCCTATCTTTTAGGGCAGCGCAATTTCCACGTTCCTCGACTAACATTTAGAGCCCATATCCCATTAGTAATAAATCACTGTAGGCGGGAGTTTGAAGTACATGAACCCTTTAGGGTTTTATGTACGGACTAGATGTACGGATTTTTCCCTCCTTATAATTTTTCCTCGTTCGTTTATCTTCTTTCAGTCTTATGCGTCTATCTAGTTCGCGATTCGTGCCGTACGTCACACGGCTGCGCCCCTCGCGCGAAAAAAAAAAAAATATATATATAATAAACTGACATATACACTGCCGCTCACTTGAATAGCCCACCCAAAACATTCATTTTAAAACCCCAATAACTACAAAAAAAAAAAATTTTGAAAAAAATAGTTTTATTTATTTATTGAACTATGTTTATATATGTAATAAAAATGAATACTGATTGTTCATCAAGATTAACATAAATAACAATAATTCCAAAAAGTGAACAAGTTTTAACTGAAAATTTGGCTCACTTGATGAATAGCACATTTTATAAAAACTTTATATTCTGACTGTTTTTTCGGAAGAATTAATTATAATTATAATGTAAATAAAGAATAAGAAGCTTTCTTGACATATTTACCTAAAATTAGTAATGAGTGGATCCACCACGATTATGGATGACTTCAAATATCCTGCTGGGATAAGGTAGTCCAGGGAAATTGTTGACCACGCCGCTTGGATGGCATTAATGAGATCATTCTTATTATCATACTGCTTTCTGGACTCATAAACCTTTCTTGCTAACCATTCCCAAACATTTTCGATCATATTTAATTCGGTCGAATAAGGTGGCCAATATTGTAATATTGACACGTTTACCTTATCAAGCCATGATTTTACGATCCTTGCCGTGTGTATTGAGGCATTGTCTTGCTGAAACTTCCATTCCAGGTTTCCAAACAATTTTTTGCCTTGGGAAGGGCTTTCTCTAGAACTTCTTTATATGTTGTTGCATTCATTCTTGATGTTAAGAATTGCAGTTGGAGTGTGCCGTAGTTGGAAATCGCTCCCCATACCATTACACCACCTTCTCGACTGTGCTTTTTTTTTTAAGAAGGTGTTCCCCTTTACAGAATTCATAGAAATAAAAGATATATCCATCGGGCCCCTCAAAATTAAACTTTTTTTCGTCCAAAAAAAGGACTAGATACCACTCTCGATTGAGAGACATGTTAGAGAGACATGCTCGGCAAAAGACAAGCCGTTGGGCCTTTCGAGATGTGTTTAGCGGTGGTTTTTTTTTTATTTACGACGCTTTAAATATTCTGCTTTAGAAATGACGTGTTAACTATGCCCAAGCTAGCCTTTACACCGGATTTTTCCCTAATCTTTGCAGCAGAGTCATGGGAATTGGGTACATGCCTCAAAATAGCTCTCCTGTCCGCGGACTTAATTGCACTGGAGGTTCGTCCTTTTATGTTCTGGTTATTCTTCAAATAGTTGCTTTTAACTTTATGACTTCCCATTTTTCGTAGTTACAAATATTTTTGATTTTATATTATTAAACTTTATTCAAATAATCATTTTTGTTTGACTTCCCCACTTTATATCGATCGTGAAAAGATAATACAAACAATTGTGCTATTCAAATGAGCCAAATTTTCAGTTAAATTTGTTTTACTTTTTGGAACTATTTTTCTTTTTTGTTATTCTTGTTGAACAACCAGTATTAATTTATATTATTTTATTACATATATAAACATAGTTTAATAAATAAATAAGACTGTTTTTTTTTAATATTTCATTTTGCGAGTTATTGGGGTTTTAATGTGAATGTCTTGGGTGGGCTATTCAAGTGAGCGGCAGTGTATGAGATTTCTTGAGGCCGGATTCGAGTTAAGCTCATACGGTTCAACATCATCATCGCGTTTGAGTATGATTTGTTGGTTAGATCTGTTATTTTATATCTTTGCAGGGTATTATAATTTCAGTCAGAAGTTTGCAACGCAGTGAAGGAGACCTTTCCGATCATTGCATCATTTTTGAGATATAGCCATTTTATATTATTTCAGAATTTCGTTTTTAATTTTATGAAAATCGGACAACTATATCTTATAGCTGCCATAGGAACGATCGGGAAATAAATAGAAAAAAAATTATAACTTCGTAGTTTTTCAACATATTTTTATCTTCTCTGAGATATAGGCTTATTTTATTATTTCAAAATTTTGGTATACATTTTATGAAAATCGGACAACTATATCATATAGCTGTCATACAAGCGATTTGTAAATGTAGGGAAAATGTAAAGCTGGAAATGTAAAACTGTAACTGTCAAACTGTAAACACTATAAGTATAGGTAAAATATTATGAAACTCTGTTGTGTGAGTGTTTTCAGCATTTTATTTATGCTATGTATAAATATACAAATTTTATATATTTTCTTTTTAATTATTTAACCAAAATGGCTCGATTCTTAATGATCCAATTGCAATCTGCAAGGGTATACAAACTTCGAGGTGCCGAAGTTAGCTTTCTTTCTTGTTTCCTATGAAAAATAAATTTTTAAAAGCAAAAGCTTATTAATTTTTATACCCTATTATAATTTCAGTCAGAAATTTGCAACGCAGTGAAGGAGACGTTTCCGACCCTATAAAGTATATTTATTCTTGATCAGCATCAACAGCCGAGTCGATCTAGCCATGTCCGTCTGTCCGTCTGTCAGTTTCTACGCAAACTAGTCCCTCAGTTTTAAAGCTATCTGAATGAAACTTTGCATATAGTCTCCTATATACTCTCACTGCTACATTCAACATTTTTGCACCATTTTTTAGATATGGCCATTTTATATTATTTCAGAATTTCGGTAAAAATTTTATGAAAATCTGACGATTATATGATATAGCTGCCATAAGAACGATTGAGAAATAAATAGGAAAAAAATTATAGCTTCGTTGTTTTTCAACGTACGTTTATCTACTCTGACATATAATCTTTTTTTATTATTCTAGAATTTTGGTATAAATTTTATAAAAATCGGACAACTATATCATATAGCTGCCATAGAAGCGATCGGTAAATGTATAAAATATGTAAAGCTGGGAATGTAAAACTGTAACTGTCAAACTGTAAACATAATAAGTATAGGTAAAATGTAATAAAACTCTGTTTTGTGAGTGTTTTCAGCATTTAAATCTATAATATAAACATCGAAACCAATCTGCAAGGGTATACAAACTTCGGCGTGCCGAAGTTAGATTCCTTTCTTGTTTTTCTTTATTTTCGTCGATTTGAACAAATAAAAATATTTTGAACACTGAACAACAATTTTTTTATTTTTTTATATATATTTTTTTTTTATTTTTGATTTTTGTTTATTTTTGGTTCATTTTGCCTACTAATAAGTAGTTATTAATAAATAAATACATATATGCTTATATTTTGGGAATTTCTTATAAACTAAGCATATCTGAACTATAATCATTTGGGTCTATTTCTTTTCGAGACTTAACGTGCCGCGGAAATGGAATAAACGGGTCAGATGATGCAGCATGCGAACATGACTTTTTCGATTTTTGTAACGCTAATTGTTCGAGAGGCGCTACTGTGCGTCGTTCTTGTTTTCTTGACTTGGCGTATTAACTTCCGTGGCGGCCAAGTCATCCACCGCCACATCAGTGCTTAGGAGAATATTTTTTAAGGCCTCCAGACTCCATGCCCTAGCCGCGGGATCTAACACGTGTGGATCTCAACGTGTGTGGTTGCCACCCGGAGTAGTTTCGTTTTGCGAAGACTTTTTTTTTTTTTTTCATTTTGCCCCAATGCAAGAGCTGCATTTTATACCTCCTGCCAGGAGAGTTGAACTGCCGGCCACTATGGCTCAGACGCAGATCACGTAGCCGCCCTTAATAAGAAAGACCCTGGGTTTCCTAGTTTTTAATTTTTTTTCTTAGATTTGTTTTATTTTTTAAGTTAAAGGCTCAAAATCTTTAAAATATTGTGTCCAAGTCTTACATCGATCATAGCAATATTAAAAAAAGTTATACAGAGTTGAACAAAGGTCCTTTCAACGTATGAGTATCACAAAGGTTAAAACACTCTTCTGAAAAATGCCATTTTGTAAGTCGGTGTACAGGATAGCTCTAAATCTACTGAATCAATCGGTTTGAAATTTGGAACATAACTTCTTTAACTTCTCTCTCTAAGTACTCACGTCGAGTTTTTTATTTTAATTTTAATAATTTTTTTTTTCATAAAAAATCGGGAACAAATTTTATAAATAAGAACGCCACGTGAGTACCTCGGGACACTTATCCTTTACCTAATGATTTTCGTTTTTTTTGTACACTGCAAATAAATTTTTTTTTTTAGGTGACTCAGGAGATTCCATAATACTCGTAAACCTGTAAATATTTTGTAATGCAAAAATTAAAAAAAAAATTGTTCAAATGTTGTTTGAATACATATATGGTATTTATTTATCCGTTTCAATCAAAAAAAATTTTTTTTTTCGAAAAATGGTCAGTTTTGCACCTAACCCTCCTTTAAATACTGTTTCTAATGATATTTTAGGACGAAATAACCATTTAACTGTAAATATAACTCTAATAGTGTCTAAGAACTGTTATTTCGAACAGATAGACAAACGGTGAAGAATGAAAAAATTAAGTTTCTGACAACTTTAAGCAGACAATACAATACAATAAAAAGAATCATATCAATATGTTTTTCATTTGACCAAAATCGTTTTTATCTAAAAGCGGTTTCTTTATCTGAGTATTAATTTAATTTAATGACATTAAAGCAGCGGCTTGTCGAAATTAATTCAAATATAAATTTTTTATTTATTAATTAAATCTTACATTGCCCTTTAATTTATAGGTGTTCCAGCTATGGCAGGTAGCGCCATAATAGGAGGTGTTCTATTGGCTCTAATTGAAGGAGTTGGGATATTATTTACGAGAATTTCTGCGGATCAATTCAGGAATCCGGTACCACCAACCGAAGACCCTTCTGTTCTAGGCGATCCATCAACAAATTTTGCGTTTTCCACGAACAGTAATCAAAAACAGTATCAATAAAATTAATAAATATTGATACAATTTTATAAGTTGTGTTTTAGATTTTATTCCTGGTGGTAAAAGGAATTTGTAAGTATGAAAATAATTTTTTTTTCGCGCTGGGTCCCGCGTTCTCCTTCCGTCCAACCGATCGAGGGGCGCAAATTTGGAAGATTATTACTACGAACAATAATATCAGAAGGGCGGTTGTATTATTATTGTTATTTGAACAAAATATAATTAGTAAGCACGCTATACATAACAAGTAGTCTGTATTCTCATTCTCATATCCGCCATGAGCCTTACCATCAGGATAGGATTATATATAAATATAATATGATAATATAAATATATATATAAATTAAAATAAAAATTGTTGTAAGTTGGAGGTGAGACTCTGATATCAGCACGGCGTTAATGACAATGGGATCTAGAAACTGCAAAAGCTAGTATTTGTGCCGTCAATTGCCATTCGCAAATAATATTTTTTAGGGAAACAAAATTAACATATTTTTAATTAGGCTGGCAAAAATCCTCCATCTGAACTCTCCCCGAGGGTGCCGGCTGGGCAGTGGGCACTGTATTAACCCGGATACGGGTAATGCACCACTGCCTGCCCCGTCCGCGATAATACAATGTCTAGCTAATTCTACGGTTCAATTCCTTCTGACCAAAAAGCCGAAAGAAGTGAACTGTTAGCCATGGCTGGAGGTGGGTGGGTGAAAAAGAAACCATTCTGGAGGGTTTAAAGGATGAAACCGGGGCTGGGATATCAGCCCGTACGTCGGTGGAAGGCGTGACCGCTCTCACCGGCGAGCACGGGGAGGAGCAATCCTCTGCGTGTCGCCAGCGGTTACAATTGCAACGCTACTGCCGAAAAACGACGCAGAGGAAGTTAAGCCGCTCCCGTGCCATAGTCGATACAGACTCGGACCTTGAGAGCGTGCAGCTCTCCAAAGCGAAGGAAGAAAGCCTTCTCCACTCACCGAAACCAGGCACCAGCTCCCAGCGCAGGGACGGGCCAAGGCGGTCAAGCGAGGGAATGAAGGCCAAGGCGCTGTACAAGGCTGCCCTCCGCATCCAGGATCGGCTCCAGGAAAAAGCCGCCCCATCCCCAGAGGAGAAGGCAAAGTTTACCTGGGCTGAGGAGAAAATCACTCAGGGGAGGCTTCACTCCGCCAAACTCCCCCACATGAGATCGACTGGCGGATTCGCCAAACAGGGGGAAGGAGACGCTTGCCAACAAAAGGCAACGCTGAGCCGAGAGCGCCTGTATGGACGCACCGGAGAGCAAGCGGCAACGCGAGCCTAAGGAGGCAGGCCCTCCCCGAAAAAGGCCAAAAAGACCGCAAAAGTCAGAGAGGTGACCAAACGATATTTGATCGTGGCACTCATTGACAGAAGCGATGATTCCGGCATGACGCCCGAGGCGCAGTGAAAGATGGTGCATGCGCGTCTCGTTGAGTCATTGTATGCGCGGATTGAGGAAGATCCCGAAGCTCCCATACCCAGCTTCGATGGTGGTGGAGAGCTGCATGGGGTCAAGATCGTGAAGTGCATGGATGACCAGACTAGAAAGTGGCTGACCCAAGCGCAATCCAAGCAGACCGGTCGCTGAAGCTGCTGCAACGTCAGAATCGGGATATACCAACCGCGGACCATCACACAAGGAGGGGGGCAAAGTGCAGTCCTTCAGATAAACAAGGAGGCAGTGGACATCCTTTATCCCAGATACGGGAAGATGGCGTGGGGCATGGGTTGCGTATACCTGCACCTTAAAGAGCGCCATCCTGGGAATAAGGAAGGCCACCCTGAAGGCAGGCGTGGTGGAGAAGGACCTAGGTCTGAAAACCATCGTGGATGCCGCCCAGGGAATGACGCTGGATGAGTCCGATGAAGGAGAGGACGGTGACCTGACCGTAGTAGTCAACCTGTCGTATGGAGGTGAGCCCAGTACCCATGACACTCAGGTTGCTGCAACTCAACCTCCATAAGAGCAAGGTCGCGTCGGCGGAACTCCTCATAGCCATTGTGAAGACTCACATTTTCTTTACCTTCACATTTTCACATTCTTTTATATGTACATAGTTAGGATTAAGTAAATAGTTTAAGTTCACAATTAATAGTTTTTAAGTCTATATACTGCAGTAGTTTTTAAGAGACAAAAACCTGAAGATAAATAATTTTAAGTTAGCCCTAAGTGGCAACCCAAAACTATCGAATAAGGCAGGAGAATAGTTGAATTTCCCGCCGAAGCCAGGACACCAACCACGATCACGCCATGGAAAATACTAAGAAGAAATCCCCGATAAAATCCCACAGGGGAGGTTTCTTGGGAACGAGACCAACAACCACACTAACTTCCGGGACTTGGATTTTTGTGCGCGGCGAGAAAAGTTCGGAGTTTTGGAAAAGCGGAGAAAACGACGGAAAAGAAATCAAGTCCAAGATTCAACCGACGCGTGGCCAGGAAGTGGAAGCAACCAACCGACGAGACACAGAAACACTGGCTTCGGCAAGCAGGGTGAGCATAAAGAGTGCGACAGGGACAGATAGGGATTAGAAAGGAAAAATCCAGAAAATAAAAGTAAAAGTAACTCGGAATCAAAGTGTTAGAATTATTTGTGCAAGTGTCAATCCCCGAGCGTGCCGTCTGCGAGTATTCCTGGCATGTGCGCAGTAGTTTTCTCGACAGGATTAGCCGCGCCAGTGCCGACTGCGAGTATTCCGGGCACATGCGCAGTAGTTTTCTCGACAGAGTTAGCCGCGACAGTGCCGTCTGCGAGTATTCCGGGCATTTGCGCAGTAGTTAGGGCTGGCCGTAATTCCTCCGATTTTGCTGTCTGCGAGTATTCCGGGCATTTTCGTAGTAGGATTTGCGTGCCAGAAATAGCCGCTACAGTGCCGTCTGCGAGTATTCCGGGCATTTGCACAGTAGTTAGGGCTGGCCGTAATACCTCCGATTTTGCTGTCTGCGAGTATTCCGGGCATTTTCGTAGTAGGATTTGCGCGCCAGAAGTAGCCGCGACAGTGCCGTCTGCGAGTATTCCGGGCATTTGCGCAGTAGTTAGGGCTGGTCGTAATACCTCCGATTTTGCTGTCTGTGAATATTCCGGGCATAGCCGCGACAGTGCCGTCTGCGAGTATTCCGGGCATTTGCACAGTAGTTAGGGCTGGTCGTAATACCTCCGATTTTTGCTGTCTGTGAGTGTTCCGGGCATTTTCGTAGTAGGATTTGCGTGCCAGAAATAGCCGCGACAGTGCCGTCTGCGAGTATTCCGGGCATTTGCGCAGTAGTTAGGGCTGGCCGTAATACCTCCGATTTTGCTGTCTGTGAGTATTCCGGGCATTTTCGTAGTAGGATTTGCGTGCAAGAAATAGCCGCGACAGTGCCGTCTGCGAGTATTCCGGGCATTTGCGCAGTAATTAGGGCTGGCAGTATTACCTCCGATCTTGCTGTCTGTGAGTATTCCGGGCATTTTCGTAGTAGGTTTCGCTTGCCAGAATTAGCCGCGACTGTGCCGTCTGCGAGAATTCCGGGCATTTGCGAATTAGTTAGGGCTGCCAGTGTTACCTCCGATTTTGTGACAATATTTGTGACCACCAGTATCACCTCCGTTAATGCCGACCATGAGTACTCCGGGCATTTTCGTAGAAGGATTTCTGGGCAGGATTGGCCGCGACAGTGCCGGCCGTGAGTATTTCGGGCACACGCGTAAAGATTGTACCACCAGGGTTAGCCACGATCGTGTCAAAGCGTAGCCATACATATGCGTTATAGATTCTCATATTTATATATATTTTCTTCCATAAGCGTCCGTCGCGGCATAGCCAACGGTACGCGACTCGGTGACCCGAGTAAGAATTCTTCCCAAATATAATATTATGAAACCCCTCCTCAACTGTCTCAAAGATAAATAAATTTATCTGACGAGGATTCTGGGCGGACTGAGACGCCGACCCCAGCAAAACGCATCCTTACAGATTGGCGCCCAAGCAGGGACTAGTTGAGGAAATTTTGGGGGAAAATTCCAACCATCGTGGCCTAAAGAACCACTAGATCATTTTATTCTCCACCACTGGGAAAATTTCTGTCAAGGGGAAAATACACTGAGAAAAATTCGGGGAGAAATTTTGTTACAAGTTTCGAGAATACACTGAGAGAAAATTTCGAATGCATTGAGAGAAATGTTAAATTGGAAAGTTCGGAATCAAAAATATTAACAAAAGTAGTAGTAATAGTAGTAACAGTAGTGACAAACAAGGCTCTACCTAACCTCTGAGATCGCACGCTCATAATACCCATAGTAAGCAGAGAACCACGTTCAGAAATCGGACCCGAACGAAAACCGACGAGAAGCAACGTGATCGCGCCGCCATCGGGTATATAACAACGAGAACCCATCGCAATCGGGACAGTCGTTCGTGAGAGCTCAAGCAGTCAACATCGGTCAAGACCAGCAAACAACAAGAACATTTTTTTTATCGTGAGCATCGTGCAAAACAAGTACAGTCGTTCGACGCCGAAGAATAAAACCGCGTGCACCATACAGATAAAAATTAATTAATTAAACATTCGCGGCTGGCATTTCAAACGAAAAACAACACAGTAGTCCGTGGTCATCGAAACAATATTTGAGAAAATTTTTTTTGTGTGCCATCGTCGAGAATCTAAACGTCACGTGATCCGAACCGCGTGTATACCCTCAAGTAATGGGTGTCAAGTGGATATCGTATCGTCAGAAACAGGAACTCGAGACCCTGACCGCCGCGTTCGGTTTAAGTAGCGTTGGAACCGTCGAAGAATTACGCCAACGACTCGTCGAATTTTCGAAGCGGGAGGATCTGTCGCCTGAAACGCAAGGACAATTGGCGAAAATGGAAGCGGCATACGGGAATGCCGTTACCCCCGACCAAAAATCGCCGCTTGCCGTCATGGTTGAACCCACGAGCGAAAAAGTATCGGGCGACTGCAGGAGTCACACCCTCCAGCTACCACGGACCAATTCGGCTCCTAATTTGGTGTCGCTGCTTCAAGCAGACGAACGTCGTAGCGCGCGACCTGAAGGCCACATTGGTGGACAAGATGGCCCGATGGGGGCTTACTTTTGATGGATCTGGCGACCCACTCCGATTTATGGAACACATTGAAGAAAGAGCAGCCACGTATCAGGTCGATCTAAGGGCCCTACCCCAGGCAATGCCAGTGCTCCTTGCCGGAAGGGCAGAGAGCGGGTTCCGAACGAGCAGACTGCAGGGCACGACATGGAAAACTTTTAAGAAGGAGTTTCTGGAATTTTTCTTACCACCACGGTACTTCCAAAGGCTGGAAGACCAGATACGGACGCATACACAGAGACCAGGTGAGCTGTTCAAATTCTACTTGATCGACCTCCGCATACTCATGCAACGAGCGGGATACACCATGGCGCAAGAACTGGAGCGCGTGTACGAAAATATGTTGCCGGAGTACCAACTGTACACACGGCGTCAGGATTTTCACACGCTAGCCGAGCTGACACAACTAGTGGTAAACTTCGAGATCGTAAGAAGTCGAGGACAAGGAAACCAAAAGGGTAATCAGGAACGCGAAGGATTTAGTGCACCCCACCGAGGACCTACAGGTGGTCCGATAGGTGTACACACACCCTCAAACCCGGAGGGGCCGAACAGACCAGGTGCCGAGATACAGCATGGGACCATAATGCCGGAATCAGAAGCCCCGATCAACGCACTCAACGCCTGCAGGAATTGTGGGGAGAGTGGCCATTTCCAAAGGGAATGCCGACAGCCGCAAGTTCTATTCTGCTGGGACTGCGGCAGACGTGGCCTTCGCACCGTGGAATGTTGCCGCAGATCGGGAAACGGCTACGGGCCTCGAGCAGGCGGGGATCGCCCGAGGAACCCGGGAGTTTCCCCAAGCCAGTAAGCCAAGTTCTAAGACTAAAGCAGGGTAGGATCCAGGCGCAGGTCCGTATCAAAGGAAACGCGTTTAAGGCCACCCTGGATACGGGAGC
>VNJY01000138.1:0-36228 GCA_008042715.1 Drosophila bocki
AAAAAAACTATTTTTAGCTCAGAGAGGGAGATACATTTTTTTTTTTGTTTTCTCTGTCCTTGGAACTGTATGTATTCACGTTCCCGACATTAGTGTTTGATTTGCCTCAGTGGCCCAGTTGGTAAGCGGTCGGTCTGTGAATTTTGAGACATGGGTTCGGATCCCAGCCGGGAAAAAAAATGTAAGTAGCTTTTAATAAAATTTCTAATAGTAATTTAATTAATAATAATCATTTCTAGCTCTATAATTACAGATTATAAAAATTCTTTCACAATAATGTTTAATTTAAAATGTTTGGTATTACGAATGTTTAGTAGTATTAACTAAGGCCGGTCTCGTTAGGATTCAAACAAATTTTTTTTTTTCTTAATTTAAGCCTTGTTATGGTCATGTTTTAAGATTTTCGGTCGTTTATCGTTCTTATTTTAAACTTTTTTAAGGATTGAAATAATATTTGAAAAATCTAAAATGTAGAATGAAAAAGTACTTAAAAGATGACCGAAAATATCCAAAGAAGACCAAAATATGCTTAAGCCATTTTCGTGACCGAAAAATCACGTTTTTATGACCAAAATTCTTGTTTTTTTTTATTAGTGCAGCATCAAAAGTCAGAAGTTTAAGTAAAATGCATTTTCTTTCCTTTGCTTTGTCTTTCATTATTTTAAAACGCCACATAAGTCCATTTTCAGGTGGAAGTTCGCCATGAATAAATAAATTTCTTCTTACAGATAAAAAAATAACTGAGTAGTAAACTTAACATGTTGGTGTTAAAAATGTAATAAGCTAAAATATATAAAATATATAAAAAAATTTAATTGTAAACATGGAAAGTCACTCTTAGCTAGGACAAAAATGCTTTAGTTTCAATTGGAAAAGCTTTTTTGTGTCGATTTTTATTAGGTTAATAAAGTTGTATACTGAATTAAAAATATATAAATCAACTTAATCCATTAAATTAAATTTGGAAAGCTGTTCTGTGTTAGTTTTATAAGGGTTAATAAATTATAAATAAATAACTATTTAGGATAATTGTTCGGAAAATCAAATATTAAAAAATCTATAACTAACTTTAACGAAAATGCATTAAATCAATTTGGAAAGCGGTTTATTTTGAAATGTAACTCCTTATAAATTTTTTCAAATTTTTAAATGCATATTTATCCACATTTTTATATGATAATTTTGTATACAGCTTAAAAATATTATAACTAAGCCATTGAATTTACTGGAAAAAATTTGCCTAATTTAGTTTTTTCTATGCTAATAAAAAAATCAAAATGTTTGCTACTTTTTGACAATTTTTGTAACCCCTTTTATGATTTAGGAAAAATAGATAAATATATTTTTCTACCGGAGTGGTCTTTTAATGATTATCAAAATATATATGATTTTCAACCTTGTGACTTAAAATCTAATACCCTGCATATAAATAAGAAACATAAATTATCATAACCAAAATAATTTATAGAATTAATTTATGTTTAGGAATAATGAAACAAAGCTCTCAGTTCACCAGGCTTCCACATCTTAAGCCAAATACGCTTACCTTTTTTGGGTTTCCAGATGGGCTGGGGAAAAAGGTAAACTAAAATTTTCCCGGGAGCAAGTTACGTTACGGAACGGAGGGAGCCTCGTGTCCCCAGCACCCCGGAGACTCCTCCAGAACCATTTACATGCACACCGAGTGCCGCCCACATGAAGTTATGCCATAACAAAGACGTTGCACATAGGACTACTTGGATATGCATAAAACTATGCTACATTGGCACTAAAACAAACAGCAAATGGGGAGGGGGATGGGCATGCGGAGTGGGGATTGGGATGTGGATGGGTATAAGGACGAGAACGAGGACATGGGACTAAGTGTGGGTATGTGTTTAGCAATGTAAAAGATGCTGTGTGACAAGATGATGACGATGCTGATGAAACACGCCAAGGCAAAGGTAAAGCCAACTCGGTACCTGCAGCCAGGGCTGGACTATCGGAGTAGAGTCTCGGAACTGAACCCAAAAACTGGAATCCAAAGACTTTTAATTGTATCAAATAAATTTAAACAATTTAAATAAAGAAAAATAAAACTTTAGACTCTAAAATCTTTCGTTAAAGTATATTATAAACTTAAGCTCCTTAAGAATTTAAGCGATAAACTAACCGAAAACAACATCTAAAAACTCAGTGCATCATTTAATAATAAATAGTGAAAAATAAAGCCATTGAAAGTTTTAAACTTGACTACCAAAATATTCATCTAAAGATAAAAGTTGATAAAGTGAATCAATTTGCGAATGGAACTAGATCAAAGGGTCATTCAGCTCGGAGCCCCCGGTTTGACTTCCTTTCTATCCGATCCACTCCCCGAAAGCTTTTATGTTGGCTAAGTAAATGTTTAAAATATTTGGGTTGCCTGGCTTTGGCTGCTGCTGCATATACTCGTAGCTGAAGTTTTGCGCCCAAAATTATTAAGATGAGTGGCATAAATTATGAGCAGACCAGCAGCAGCAGACCGAGCGCAGGACTCGTAAAAGCCGCTGGCATGTAATCCTTGGGGACTGGCCTCGCAGGATGCGGAGGGGGCGGATTGTTTGATGAGTGAATGACTAACTGCATGACAGTTTATCCACCATGTATATATGTGTGTGCCCCAGTGCTGGGTTGATCACTTTAAGTATTGACAACGTTGGACTGCATGGCGTATACGTAATGTGGGTGGATGGCAGCATGTGCTTGTGGTCGGGGGCCTCTGGCAGTTAGTTTAATATTTATTTAATTTAATATGCTAATTGGATGTGATCTGGGTGTGTACGTGAGTGTTGGTATGCTGCAACTTTACGAGCGAACAATTCATAAATAAATGAAGGCGTCGAAAGTTTTCACATGTCAACGAATTGAGTTTGTGCTTGAGTTGGCTGCCTCGCTCGTCGCTGCCTTTGGCGTTTGCCATTGCCTTTGCCTTGGCAAACTACTGCGGCAATGACTTTTATAAATCGTTTATAAAATTTGCCACCAAAGACGGAAAACGCTGTCAGAGCAACTTCTGCCGCAAGTCGGCCGCCACAGGCGACGACAAATTGTTTTTGCGATAAAATAAGACAAGTGACACGCGGCGCTAATCGTTTAGGGGCAGTGGGCGTTGGGCGTTAGACTGTGGGCTTTGGGCGTGGCCAGTTGCAACCTAAAAGGCTGCCAGTCCGTTAACGTTAATTATATTAGAGTGACTGAGCCAGAAGGACACAGGACACGGAGCACTCTCTCGAGCCAGAGCCGAGGATTATTGTGAAAAACTTTCGCCTGACCGTTCCAGAAATTGCATTTAAAGTGCGGAGAGGAAACACTCCCCACTGCCCTCAATGTTTTGCATTCTGCAATCAAATTGAATTTGTCAGACGACATAAATAAATGGTGAATCAAACGAATTGCAAACTCTGCTGTCAGCGGGAAATGGAATTGCATGCCAAAAAGTATGCAATGAATTATACGTGAGCAAGGCAAAAAATAAAATGTTACAACTCAAAAATAAACCCCCCTCCCATATTGGGAATAAAAGAGAAATCTTTAAAAATACATTTATTTGTATACATAAATATGTATAAAAAATTCGACAGCATTGGGAAATATTTTTCACAAATTGAGGAGTAAATAAAATAAAATGGTTTCGGGAAAGTGTGTTGCAGGATGTGACATGGCCATCGACTATTGGAAAGTTATAAATTGGACTTTATGCAGCAGAATCGGAATTAAAAGGGATTTGAGAAAATAATATTCTCTGCTTTAAAAGAAAACCCTAAATGGGATGTAGAAATTAGTTCTAAGAAAATGTATTTATTTTTATTATGATTTATTATTTCAAACCCTTTAGAGTTTTCAGTTGTCATGTTCCGTAAGTGATTTCATAGCAAGATACATATTGCCAGTAAGTCAATCTATTTTCGAATGAAGATGCAAGGACCCTGCTGCTGCTGCAGAGCATCCAACTGACTCATAAATCCAACTTCCCCTTTGTTTATCGCCGCTGCGAATGCTCTCCTTCCCTGCTGTATTTTTCATATGCGAAGCTCGAATAATATGAATTTAAATTGGAGCTATGAAACAAAAAATGTGCAGCGGCGGGGAAAACAAAAGGAGCGACGGCAGCAGATCGCTGAACTGTGAAAAGTAGACGGGAAGTAGCGAAAATGATGCACACGCACATACACACACACAATGCGAAATGTGAAAAGCGACAAGCTGGCAAAGTCACTCAGTCAGTGGGTGGGCGATGGGCGGCTGGCAGCATATTGAACTTGTCAACATGACAGGGGAGCGGAACCGAGGCCAAGGAAGCTGAATGAATGACTGACTCACTGAATGGCGGGGCGAGAGTGTGTGCGTAGAGTGATTTCCGATAGTGTATGCAAAATAAATTCACACACGCAAAAAATAAAAACACAAAAAGCCAAGCTGATACCTATTCCTAAATAAAACTTTTTAAATTTTGATTTGAAGCTCAGAGCCAAACAATAGGGATTCTATTATATACCGGAAACATAAGCTTATTATTTCTATTTTTCATTTAACTTCATTAACAAGATCTCTTTTTCTTGCCGTGCACCCGAAACCATCCTGTGCAACGTATGGTGTTCATCCTCAGGCGTAAGGATCTTGGGAAGCGCGACTTGTTGAGCTGAGCCAGCGTTACTCCGCCATTCCTTTTGTGTTGCCGCAGTAAGAAATTGCAATTGCTTTGCGCAAACTGACATTGACAGCCCCCGGCGGGGAAACTCACCCCCCACCCCCTCGAAAAAAGGGGAATACTGCGGCTGGCCTGCCACTCCGTTGCCCATCAATTTGAATGACATTCACAAACAGCCAGGCAGCCAGCTCGCAAAAAGGAAAGAAATTTCTGTATGCACGACGAACAAGAAATTGTGACATTTGTATAGAAATAGTTTTGCAGTTGTAGCAAATAGTTTTGCAGACATTTTTTGATTGCCGCATACTTTAAGCTTTTTCCAACGGGGAGAGCCAGTCAACCGGAATGGATGCCTGCAGCTCACAACTGGAAGAGTGCTGAGAAATTGTTTTGGCTGGAACTGGAATTTTTATCAAAGATCCTTGGGGGGCTCGTTTACTCCTTTACTTTGTTGCGGTCAAATAAAAATAAGAATCTAGGCAAAGTGTGGCTTTCTTTTATTTATTTTTACAAGAAAATCTATTTAGTACGGATTAAGTTAAATAATTGTGAGGCAGGTTTTTTAATAAGCCAATCCTAAAAGTTAATTACAAGATTAATTATGGCTGACCAAAATTCAGTTTAAAATTAAATTTTCCTTGAATTCTGCCTTAAGTAAGCTTTAAGTTGAATAATTGTGGGAAGGGTTTTCCTATAACCCTATCCCATAAGCTATTTACAAGAAATAAAAAAAAGCCTTTAAATGTAATTTAGTTGCCTTGAATTCTGCCTTAAGTAGGCTTTAATATTTCTACCAGTAATTATTCCGGCCCGAATGGCATTAAATGAATTATATTTCTGAGAATTATCTTGGTTCACTTACTCGGCCTCCGGCTTACTTTAAATTGTGGCTTTCACATTTTAACAACTTACCGATTATGCCGGCTTACAGCCATATACCCTTCATTACCGACTTATGCATTTTCATGCCCCCCTGAACGAGCTCCACCGTCGATGTCGGCTTGCTCACGAGTTGGCATCCGTTGCTTGCGCATTTGCAGCATTTTCCAAAGGTTAATTTTCCAGTTATCAAATAAAAGGCCAGGCATACTCCCGTGCCCATGGCAAAAGCAGTGCGAGTATATGCGATGTTGGATACACATGCTTGGCAAATAGTTCTGACAGGCTTCGGGGGCGAAGGAAGGACGAGAATCAGGAGTGAAGCAGGGAGGAAGTGGAGCGGTTGCAAGCCGTTGGCATCCTCTTATGAACGGGTATTTTCCATACACTAAGGAAATATATTTTTATTTACCACGATCCACGAATTGTGGTTAAGTTCCTAATTCATTCGATAAATGTGTTTTATTGTAATTATTGTCTAAACTTTTGTGAATACTTTAAAATCCTTGAACATTTTATAAATATTTATAATATAAAATATGCTTTCCATTATAAATTAAGGAGAAAGCATTCAGGTTCAAAATTAAACTTGCATTATTTTTACAATGTTATTTTTAAGGAAGGTATGGTTTCGTTTCCTTAATAAAAATCTTACGTTTCTTATAATTTCAGATTTACCTTTTTTTTTTCAAGAATAAAATAACAAGAGTTTTTTGTATACATTTTGCTCTCTGCATAACATTTATTTTGTAATAATTCCTGCTTTAACCTTTTTGGCATGCAGATTTTTCCATGCGAATGTGCCTGCGTTTTAGCTGCAAAAGGGGTTTATAGGGGGGAAAGGAAAAAAAAGAGCTCTGTGCATTTCAGCATTTTGCTTGGCTGCTTTCGGGCCAACGTTTTTATTATACCGTATTTTAATTTTCGTTTCCATCAATTTGCTGAAACACTGCATTAAACTAGGAAATTGTCTTAAGGTTAAATTGTCTTGAATTTAATTCTTCTTCTCGGTTAGATTGTATATTTGCTTGGCAACATCGGATAGCTGAACATCAATGGCCTTGGTGTCGTCATACAGAGACGGAGCCTCGCCCAGGATCACAAAGGTGCCAACCAGGGAAGCGATCATGAAGAGCCACAGGAACAGACGATCCATAACCATGGCCACGAAGCCCCAGTCCTGGTCCTCCTGTAGAGTGTATTAAAGGAGAAAAGCGATAATTAATAATGGCATCAGGACATACGTTTTTCTTTAAAAATATATATTTATTTTTAATGGCATCAATTACTTCAAATAAGCCTGCACTTAATCTTAGTCCATAATTGAATATTTCGTACTCTTCCTCTATAACCAAAAGCCCGCATGCAGGCCGGGTTAATTGCGCTTTAAGCCCACACTTTGAGCGATTGGCTTTCATTAAGCAGTACGCTTAATCTACTTATGCCCGGCATCAGTTCGGTTATCAATCAAAAGGCGAAATCGCAGCGGCAACAAAGCAAAGCCCGAAAAAATAAATGGGTGAAAAAACAAGCCAAACAAAGGGAAGAGCAGGAAAATGCGGGAAATTTTGGGGGCGAATCGGAAAAACGAGGAGGGCACACGCCGCCGCAATCACACAACAAAGAACATTTCGATTCGGGTTTGATTGAAACGTTTTGCCGCACCCGCTGCCGCTGATGAAGAGATGAAGTGGGTGGACTGGGCTGCTCTGGACTGGCTTGGAGCCGAGGGCCTCGCCGATTGCCAGTCAATTGAACAAAAGCAATTAAAAGTGGATTTGCCGGGGCGGTCTTAAAGTGCAAATATGGCAAAAGCTTAAATAAGTCGACAAAAGAAAAAAATCTAGTGCCGGCCAAAGATCACACACACACAAACACACTGAGTAGCCGGCCGGATGAGCTGAGCCGGGAAATAACTGACCAGGACACCAGTGGAGAGCCGGCAAAAGCGATTCTTGCGGTTTTCCTGCTCCGGCTGCCCCGTAGACACAACCGGAATTTCCAATTAAAAATTCAATCAGCTGCCGGACTCAAACTCGGAGCCGGACTCCGGCTCGCACTCACCGCATTGAACTCATCCTGGCGCTGCATGTGATGCTGTATGAACATGACGTTGTGTATGGCCTTCTCCAGCTCAAAAGGATACTTTTTGCGTGCGGCTACGTCGCTCAGAGAGTCGTCCAATCCGGACAGCACCGATGGCAGTCCGTTGTAGCCGCTCAGGGTGCTCAACCCGCCACCCAGGGCGCCCACCAGGCCACTGAATCTGTAAGTATAGAGAGGATGACAGGTCATCAGACAGGATATGCGAATCAGACTACAGTTGTAGTCGCTTAAAGAGTATTAAGGTTGCTAATTATCATATTATTAAATAGTTAAATTCTCCAAATAATTTATTATTTATAAACTCTGTTTCTAATAATTCTCTTAATATAATACATAAAATATTGCTGGAGTTTCTCACCTGTTTGTGGCCGTGGTCACGTGCATGCCATTGCATCCGCCCGCGCCCACACGACCTTGCATGCGTCGCAGGGAGTCCGGACTGGAGCCGCCGGAGTTCATCTGCATCTCGTCCATCAGCGCCTGTCCAAACTTGGTCTTGCTGAACTTGAGCCCATAGTTGATCTTGTTGGCCGCCAGGTCGCGAAGCAGGTCCTTCGGGACACGCATTAGCAGAAGCTTGGGCAACCGCTTGATGAAGAAGGAACGAATCCAAGGCCGCATCTTGTGTGTGCTTGGCTTCCGATAGTGTATATTGAGTATGATGATCGTGATGACGACGCTCAGCCCGACCAGCAACATGGTGAAAAGGAGGTACTTCCCGAGCAGTGGCAAAGCCAGGGACGTGGAGGGTATGATTTCCGAGATGAGAAGGAAGAACATGGTTTGCGACAGGAGAATGCTGATGCAGAGGGCAATCTTCTCGCCGGAGTCGGCGGGCAGGTAGAACACCAGCACCGACAGGTACGAGATGCCCACGCAGGGAATGATCAGGTTGACCGTGTAGAAAAGAGTCTTTCGCCGCAGGGTGATATTGAAGAAGATATCTGAACAAGCCAGTTCATTTCAATTCAGTAGCCAGAGGACATCACCAGAGAAATCGAGGGATAAATACAGGGAGTAGGGTAGAAATTTTCAGGGGATGAGTTTGGGTAGAGCTTTCGCGCAATTGCCGGCGATTGGAGGCTTTAAACTCCACTAAACTCACCCGGATAGGGCTCCGCGCAGCACGGATAGTACTTCTCGTGCCGCTCCGCTGGCACGCCAAGGATGTCCCACTCCACGCTGGGATAGTACTCGCGCAGGTCGATGCCAATCTCCACCTTGTTGTCCTTGTCGTTCTTCTGGCTGATATGCTTCAAGTCGATCTGGGGAAGGGGAATATGAGAAAAGGCCCGGATGTGATGGAGCCGTTAGGGCAGCCCTCTTTCCTGTCCAGCTCAAAGCCACTTGGCATCAATGGGCGTAACAGCCACAGCAGAAGCAGCATATCTGCCTCAGCTCCTTCTCCTGCTCCTCGAACCAGGAGCTCAAGTGCACTCCTTAAAAGAGTGGCGAAATTCAAATGCGTTGACAAACGCCCGGTGGAAAAGAGCAATGTCTTCATGAAATCCATGCCATACACCGAAAGAAAATATGTATATATAAATGTAGTATGCAAACCAATTTTAATTCTGGCTTGCTTCCTACTTTTTCTAATTTTTTTTCAGTGCTTTTTTCTCCCTTTATCCCTGCCAAGCTGACTTGCAAAGGGTCACCGGAAACGGAAGCAGCCTGGGCTGGCTGTGAGACGCACTTTGCTTTAATTTATGGCCGCGCATTTTTATGACAGCAACACACACAAAGAGTCGAGTGGCTGGGTGTGAGTTAGTGTGTGCGAGTGAGTGTGCAACGGTTAGACAAGTTTCAATTACACTTTTACAATTTCTCACATTTTAATCTGCGAGTTGCCGACGACGACGCCTTTTCGATGTTCTCACCGCGTCTTAGGCGTGTAAGTCGCTCCCTCATTGCCGCATCTCGGCATCTCATCTCGCAGATAAATGGTGGCCCATAAATCGTTGGCCACGCCCATTTATCTCGGACTCAACTAGCAGCCGGAGGGCAACGGCAGAGCCCTAGGTAGGAGCTGTGGCAAGGAAGGAGAGGCCATCACTTACCTGATCGCCATCATAAGTCCAGGAGCCGAACTTCATGAAGCAGGTCTGCTGATCGAAGGGAAAGTAGCGGACATCAATCTCGCAGCTGGACTTGAAAATGGCCGGCGGGGTCCACACCACCTTGCCCGTGTAGTGGAGAATGGCCTTTGTCATGGTGGTGACCACATACTCGCCATCGGCACTGCACAGAAATTGTTGGGAGATAGTTTTAGAAGATTTCGGGAGGTAAACAAGGGAAAAGGATGTCCCAAATAGTTACTTAGGAATTTTATATTTAATTTAAAGGTTTTCAATACTTTGATATATAAAATAAATAACCTAAACCTAACTTAATTTCTTGAAGCCATAGTTTATATAGTTTTTCTCTCTCTGTAACATTTTTGGCTGACTTACTTATTGTAGAGCACAATGTCGGGTAGCCAGATGTGCTCGGAGGGCACATAAAGCTCCGTGACGCCGCCGTACTCCGAGGGATCCCACTTGAATTTATGATCCTGCCACTCGTGCTCCAGCCACACGTTGGTCGTTAGAATTTGATCTTTGAGATTCTGTAAAAATAAAGCCCGCGAATATACGTAAATACTCTGGAAGCCGCAAAAAGTATAAGAGAAAGGAAAATGGAGTTCGGGGACTAAGGCCCAGCCATGCATCAAGGGGGATTTGCATTTTATTCATTTTTCCCTTCTTTTTTCCTGCCTCTCCTTTATATCATTTGCACTTCTCGTCCTGTCCCCCGGCTAATGTGCTTTTTGCTGTCAGCTTACGGCTTCCCTTTCTTTTTGGCTTGTTTTATTACCTTTTAAGCCTTCTGGTGGCACCGTTTCACCGCACTTCAACCGACCCGCCCAAAAAAAAAATATATAAAGGAGCCCTGCAGCCGGAATTGCAGTCTCGGCCTGCTGACAAATGACTTGGCCGGGCAACTTTAAGCAAGCGCAGACAACCAAACATTCTCATTCCCATTCTTGGCTACAGTACTCTTCCCGGTCGCAGCATGTAATGAAATGTTGGAGTGAAATGTTATAAAAATCTAGTGCTCCCCGTGGCTGGAAGTTTTGAGAAATGCGAGCGATTTATCTGAAGGGGCAATGGGGGCAGTGGCGGGAAACCAGTGCTGACAGAAACGAAGCTGATGTTGCGAATTGAAATATGCCACTTTAATGCTCTGCATCCTACACAGGAAAAAATTGTAGATATTTTTGAAATTTAATTAACGGAAAACTATTATTACAGGTTTGGTTTAAGGATATTATTAAGTTATATGAATATTTGTGTGTTGTATAAGATTTAAGAATTAAGAGTTTCTATGAGTAAAATGTTCAAGATTAGTGTTGTTTTAACAAAAAATTTATCAATATAACAAATAATTAAGCTCAGATAATTACAAGATAGTTAAGAGTAACTTTGTAAATTTTAAAATAAATGGTAAAGGGTCTTATTGATATTTTCTTAAAGTTATCAAAGGAGTCTTACTAAAATGTACAAAACAAGCTTAAGTCAATTCTTCTGTAAAAATAACTTAAATTATTTAAGATCTATCAAGTCTATGAAGAGTGTTTATTTAGTACTAATAGTGGAGATATTTTCATAATAAAATATATTTTAAATATTTCTGCCTGTGTGCAGTTAAATTCATCCCCGCTTCATTATGGCTTTATAGGTTTCTCGGTTGCCAGCTCTCTCGATTTGGCTCATTTGTTGCTGTTTATTGTTTAGCATTTTTTATTTACGACCCGCTGAAAGTTTCTGGCAACTTTTTCGCTTTTTATCCCGCGGCAAATGTAGCGTAACGCCGGCAGCCTGGCCTTCGCCAAAGCTTAATTAAAAATTCCCCCGCGAACTTTTGGCAATTGCATTAATTGAATTGAGTTCGGATCGTCGCCCGCAAATTACAATTCTCAATTTATAAAATTTATAATTTACAATTTAGCATTCACACTTACCAAATCAATTAGTTGGGATAGCCGGAGGCCCAGCTTGACCAGCACTGTGTCCGTGTTGTTGCTCACGGGGCGGATGAGCCGGTTGTAGTTGCTGAGGAGATCATCGTACAGACGCTTGGCATCTGGATTGGCCTGCACCGTCTCGCAGAGGAGCAGCAGGACCAGGAGCAGGCATAGGAGCTTGCAGTGCCGCCACAGCGGCCCCAGGGGCAGGGGCAGCAGATGGGCCAGTGTGCGTGGGCGTATGCAGCAGCCAGCCATGGTGACGTCACTAGTGTGGCAAGGAGGCCTTGACGGTCGGCCGGTGTTTTATTGATACAAACACGCGCACAGGTTTTTGTTTACCTTTCTGCCTCCTGGCCTGCCTGGCTGGGCTCCGCTTGGGTTGGGTTGGGTTTGCTTGGGCCAGCCTCTGACGCAGTTCGCAGCGAGTGTTTGTATTTGGCTTTTAGCACATGGCCTAAAAGTGTTTACAAGTCTCCAAGTTGCGCTGGCCGCTTTTCGAGTCGGCGCACTGGCTGAGCAGCTGAAACCGCTGCGCCCATGCAGCTGATTTTGTTTTCGCAGCGGCCGCTTCGATATATTTATTATTATGAATTGAACTTAATTATTTTCACTCACTTATTGGTTGCCCCAAAAAATTGCAAATATTTTTCCGTTTCTCAACTAATTGTATATAATTTTTGTTTATTTTTCTGACCAGATTTTCACGCCTTTTTCTGCGGAGCTGCTCGGCTCTGCTCCGTGCTGTCCTGCATAGATATTCACAGGAATCGTACTGACGCGCGTTTTGTTTTTGTAGCCTGGCCAGGACCTCTGTTTCGGCGGTTCCAGCCTCATTTTGTAGCTTTGTCGCTGGCGGAATTTTATCACAATGTGGATGCTGCGCAGCGCCTGCGCCCGGTGGCGCACCCCGTTTTCGGGAGAGCCATCCTATTACACACAGCAGCCGAGCTGAGCCAAGCCCTAGAAAAGAGAGTCCTTTTCAGTGATTTTGTAGGATTTTCCTCCTCGACCAGAACGACTCTCTGAGGAGCTCTTCTCTTCTGCAGAGCTAATCCCACCGAGGACGAGGACGACTCCATTACAACTTCAGCCAAGTTTGTTGGGTTTTCTCTTTTGGGCCGTGGATATTTTTTGGGCTCTCTCCCGCGATATTCCAACGAAACGAGCCACAGCCCAAAAAATTCCCCACAAATACTCCCAGCAGCAGCACACACTTACCCGAAAAGGAGAAGAACTCCACCTATGTACATGCTGCACATTTAGCAAGCACTCATATGCCCGCACCTCTCATCCTTGGCACATTTCGTTTAACCAGAAACCAAATTTTTCGTAATTGTCAACATTCGTTAAAATCCACGTTAACATGCACACACATTTGGCCAGCAAACACACACAGACACACCTATCAGCACTTGTGCACTTTGCATGTTTAACGTTGCAATGCTGGCTCTACTTTTTGGTCTGGTTTGGTTCGGTTTTTGGTTTCGTTTCGTTTCGTTTGGTATTTGCCATGTCTGTTCACATATGTGTCATATTGCGATTTTGAGTTGTTTCTGTGGTTTCGTTTGGGTTTCTGCCGCATACGTACATATATACCAACTCCCGCCCAGATCTATGTTGTGCTGGGTGGGTTCCGGCATTCCCCCTCTCTTGTGCATCGCCAGTAATGTGCCAGCCACGATGATGACAACCAGCCGGAGCCACCGATATCCCAGCAACCCCGGTCCCGCTTTGACTGGCAAATTTAATTACTGAATATGATTGAATTTACCAGCGTTTTTTGCTCGTTAATTGAAATTTGCAAGTTTTCAGCGCTTTCGGTTTGAGTTAGCATCGCTCTTCGCTGGTCAAAGCCTTTTTCCATCTCCTCTATTTGATTCCATATTTGATTGGCTGATTTAAGGCCATATTTGAATTTATTTTTTTATGTAAAAGTTATGCACAAGTAAAAACTTTTGTAAATCATAGCTTTCAACAGAACTTGGCAAAAAATCAGGAAGGATAAGAAAGGCTAGATCTAATCGACTGATGATTTTATAATAATTTACAGGGTCAGAGAGGCCTAGTGCTATGCTTTGCCAACTTCTGTCAAAAATTTTAATATCCTGCAATGGCACAACTTTGGTTTCTGTACTCCTTCGGAGCCATTTTGGCCAACAACAACTGCCGCTGTACGAACTTTGGCTGAAGCAACCCCGACTGAAACCCATTTGGCTTAGTGTTTTGTGTCCTGTTGGTCAGTGTTGGCCCTTCGTCCTGGCGAAGCCATAATGATACATGAACTCTGTCATTTGGCCGTGCCGCCATTGAGCCGCGTGTGTTTTATGGCTTACGGTCATTGAAGGCATTTTTGGCTGCTCTTTTACTTTTTTTTATTTATATATATATATATGTATATATATATTTTTTTTTGCCAAATTGGTCGCATCAGCATTTTCACTTCTGTTGGGGAAAAAAAAAATACAAAAAACATTCAATGAGCAATTTATGCGCCTGCTGCCGGGACAACTTTAATCTAGTCTATTAGCTGCTTTATTGCTGTTTTTGTGGCCACCCTTTTTATTTATTTCCTTTGTTTGAGCCTCATTTGAATGAGCTGCTGATACGGCCGCTACAGTTGTTATTGCTTTCATTAGCCAACCTATTCCCCGAAAATGTTTCGATGTTTGTGGGCTCCGAATGGAGGAATCCTCATGTTTTATTGCTACCCACACTCGGCACACACACTTCTGCACATAACAAAGCAATCAAAATTACAACAACCACCGTTTGCCACAATAGCAAACAACAATTTTTAGCTTGTTTGCAACTCAAACTTTTATTTTTATTTCTTTTTTCCTTTTTACTATTTCGTTGTTGTTGTTGTTGGCTTTTTCGCTATTGCGGTCTTTTAGCAACAACAGCTGGAAAAGTTTTGTTTTGTGCACTTTCCCTGGTAAGTCAACAACCGAAATGGGTCGGCAGAGAATTGACTTTGATATACCCTATATACAAACGTATATATGTGTGTTACGAGGTGCATCCTTCAAGTCCTAGAAAATTAAATCTTTGATGTTGAATTTTTAAATTGCTTTTACTTTACAGTTTCAGTGCATACATAAGTTAACAAAACATTTTCGATAACAAAGCCCCCATCGCCTTAGCAGTCGGCCAGGGAAAAGTTGAGCCCCAACACCTGACTTTTCGACTCTCGACTTGGTCCTGAACCCAACCCTTTGGAGCCACGCTTCCTGATTGCAAGAAAACTCAATTAAAATTTAAATTTTCGAACGTAAATGACAAAAGTTTGCCAACTATAAATAATCGGCAGTCGCTCCACTTGGCTTGCTCTTGGTTTTTGGCTTTGCCACTTCAAAATCTGACAAAGCCGCGACCAGAGACCCAGTATCAGCCCCCCTTTCGGTCCCTCCCCCCATTGGCGCCCTCCCTCTCTATAAAGTGCGTGCGTGGCTGCGTGATCGAAAGTTTTTGTCTATATTCGTACAATTTATCTAACTTTTATGGCAGCCACAGCAGCAGCAGCAGCGCGGCAACAACAAACGTTTTCCTGCTTTTGGCCAGAAATTAATTGCAAAACTGTTTGGTGTCTATATATATATCTCAAGCGAACTGAACTGTCAGATATGTATATGCACAGGAAAGAAAATAGTTATAAAAGTATGTTCTTAGTTTTTAAAAATAAAAATAAATATAAGTACATTTAAAATTATACATACTTGAATATGTTTCAGTAAAACCCCTATTATGATGATAGTTCCAAATTTCTGTAAGAAAATAAATTACCTAATTAAGTGGAAATTAAGCACCAATTTCTGCCAGTATTTAAACTATATGTGTGAGTTTGGTGGCTTGTTTTTTGGCCATGGCAGGCCAATCACAATGAGCGCTCGTTCGCCTGCCACTTGAACAACATAAAACTGATTGCGAAAATCTGTCCCGCGCAACCCTCTCCAAAGAAAGGGCAAAAAATTTGTCTGCCGAGGGGGCGGGGCAGGGGGACGAAGGGTCTATTTGGTGCCAGCACAGTCCTTTGTTCATCAATTCGAGGCTGCTGCGCTTGTCGTGCCCATTGTTGACACGTTTAAGTGCCGTTTGCTTTTATCAGCACTGTCCATATCGACAGGGGACAGGACAGTCGCCGGTCGACGACAGGCGATGAGCGGCCAGCAACCTGCATACAGCATTTTTATAACATTTTTAATTGTTTTTGTCGACTCTGTGAATCGTGCAAACTCCGCTGTTCCCATCAATTTAATGGCATTTTCGCGTGAGTCGCGCCAAAAAACGAGAAACCAGTAGCCCAAGGAAATCAAAGCCAGGCAAAGGCGAAAACACTCTGTGGAAGTTGAATTGTTGGTCCTTGGATTCCTGGATGCTTGGTCCTTGGGTGCTTGGTTCTTGGTCCTCGGTCCTCAGTCGGTCAATTAATGAAGATACCGGTTTTATGATGAGCGGTGACAAGTCGTGTTGAAAATGGAGGCGCATTACACGCCCATTGGTGGCGTGTTTATGGCGCCGTAAAATTTCCGCTCCACATAAAATGTTGCATAGTTTTCGGCCCGCTAAGCGGATGTCATTAATTGCGCATTAGTTTTGTTTTCTGTTCTCCGTGGGCCGTGTGAATTTTGCTTTCGCGAATCAAAGGAAATTCGAGTGCAAACGAGGCGTATGCGCAATCTAATTTGCCATTTGCGTTTTTGGGCGTGTGGGGTGAGAGATTGTATATCTGGGTGTGGATGTTAGTGCGGGTCCTCGAGATGATAAGTTGGCGGTGCTCGTACTTGAATCGCTGCTCGGCTGGCTTAACTTGATTCTCTGACTGCGTATGTGATTAGGATTTAAGTTCCGCCAAACGCCGACTGCCGCCCGTCGAGCAGCCAACAAAGTTTCGGCCTGGCCAAGCGCTCGAGGCAGCGGCAAATAATATTATATTATTATTATTATTATAATATTTTGCAGAAGTTCCAGCAGCTGCCACGCCCAGCAGCTCAAGCTCACGTACACGCCCTACCGTTTCAACAAAGCGGCTGAAAGAGCGAGTTGCATGAACTGAAAAAAAAAACTAGGGAAAACATAATAAAAAGGGGAAAAAAATTATTACAGATAATATATATAATTTGGCTTTTTACATTTTACATTACATTTTAAATTCATTATCTATAAAATAAATATCTTAATAATGGTAAGAAATTCTTATTATCCTGAAACTAAATGTTTAACAATTTTCTATTCATAAGTGGTTAACTCTGATGTGTTTTTCTTAGTGTACCGGAGTTTGACTGACGCAGAGTCATCAGGCTTCTGACTTAACAACTTTGCACTGACAAGTTTCGCTGTCTCGCTTTGAGAGCGCCTTTTACTATGAATACTTTGTCAAGTTTTTGCTCCAGGACCCAGCACCCAGCAGTTCGGCTCATTGTCGTTGTCATCAGCAGCACTTCTGGCGCCTCGCCTCCTGTGCGAATTTCCCGGCTTGCGATTTGCCAAAGTCAGTGCAAAACATGCAAACTAAATTAACTGTTACAAATGTGTGGGGGGCAGTGGAAAGAGGTGTGCAAATGATTTTACGGCTGAAAATCGGACCAGGAAGAAGTTGCACAGATTTTATTTTGCCATGGCGAAGTATCTATCTTTGTCTAAGTCAGTTTTGACATAAAATCAACAATTTGTCACACTTGCTTCATTATCCTGGGAATATTGTGAAGCTCGGACCAGCTCTAGCTTTAGCTCCCATCCGGCAACTTCTTGGTAAATGTTTTGCCAACTTCTTTGAGGACTCAATTTACCCAGCAATTGCCATTCTCCTGGCGTTTCCTCTCTGTAACTTTCTATCTCTCTGTCTCCCTGCTTACCGCCATCTTGGCACTGCCGCTTGGCATTTCCTGCTTCCGGTCGCCACGTTGTCGTCTTTATGACTGACCCCGCTTTCTTGTCCCTCCATTGTTTCAGTGCCGCACCGCTATATATACGTACTATATACATTATCTTCTGTCATTCGCCTTTTGTCGTTTGCTCTTGAAATATTTGCGCTTCATTATCATAAAAAATTTATACAAATTGACAGAAATCCAAGTAAATGCATAAATCCCAGATCTCAAAGTTTTAATTGCGCCGTCTTGGATTTTATGGATGTCAATATATATGCCGCATCGTCTGATTTGAGATCCTTTTGCAAATTCATTGTCATCGTCATCAATATGCCGGCTCGGGGTGTGGGGGGTTCGGGGACAGGAGCAGCAACACGGACATCATTGCGGCCACTCGCTTTTATTGTTATTTCGCCAGGACATCTAAGGGCGGCAAGTGGCGGATTTTGGGGGCGGGATGACTTGATTGAATGCCATTCGTTTGGCAGGTGGCGCTGCTCAAGTTCCTGCTTCGCGGGTCCTGGGCTTCTTGTGTCCTCATCTCCTCTACTCCCTGTTGCTGGTGATTTATGTGCGTGCGCGTCTTGACGTCAATTCCGCTTATGAAATTGTCTGTAAATTGGCCTGACATTGATTTCAGCTCGACTGGCTGGCTGCCATCCATTAGTCATCAGCGTATTGATTGACATATGATAACCGCAAGCAGTTGCCACTCACACAGGGCTTTTATCCTTGCAACAAGCTGCAAGAACACCGAAAACAAAAACCGCAATACGCCCCGCATGCAGCACCGCAAAATATGCTCCAAATTGCATTCAAGCGTTGACACCCATTAGTCGCCGGCAGCGGCCACAAAGGGAAAAACTGGAACTGCGAACTGAAAACTGAAAACCAAAATGCGAAAAGCGAAGCCCAACAAATGGAAAATGGAAATGTGTAAGGCGGGCAAAAGCAAGGCCTGCACTTGGCATCAATTTTTATATTTTAAGCCACAGGCTGCCTAGCACTTGAGCCGTGAGAACAATGCGATGCCAATGCAGAATGCCAGATTGCAGGAGGCACCGAGCGGAGAACTAAAAAACGAAAAATCCACCCGAATGCAAAACGAGAAGGATATCCAGTTTGATGCAGCTAGGCCCAAAATCCCAGAGACAAAGTCGCCTCTAACTGCGAGCCGCCTGACTGCCTGACTGCCTGCCAGAGTAACCGAATGAAAATCAGTGCGAAACGTTTTCTGAAATTTTAGCATCCCTTCTCAGTTTCGTCTCAGGCTCCCTTCAGCTTCCTTTTGCGATTTTCCCCAGCAATTGTTGGCTTCCCTGTCGTCGTCCCCTGGCATAGAGTTTCCACTTGCATTTCCATTTTCTATCACTTTGCAACAAAGCCTGCGAGCGGATTTATTAGCTAAGCGATCGGATTTGTAACTAATTTGGGAAAATAGGGCTATTTTAGGTAAAGTAAAGAATTCTTTTAAAAGTTTTAAATATTATTTCATAGTATACAAATAAATCACAAATTATGTAAACTAAAGTGAACAGATTCTAAGATGGATAAGTGGCTGAAAATAGTTGAAACTTTTAAAGATCTAATAATGTCTAGTTTTTTAATTCTTAGATCAATTTTATTAAGTTCAAACTTTATTATTTTCTTTATCTTAAATAAAATTAAACATTCTTTTAGACACATCCTCGACAAGTGTATGTAACACTCGACTTTATTTCAGTTTCGGCTTTTGATTTTGCTTGCTTTTGCCTGGGTGTTGGAGTGCGTGCTTTTGGCGTTTATGTCAAATGCAGAATTTCCGTTTCATACTTTCTGCACTTGCTGTTTATTGTTTGCCCTCGGTGCGCAGCTCGGCGCTCTTTGTAGTTGCATGGCTGTGTGGATATATGGCGATATAGCTGCATGGTCGTGCCTGTATTTGTATCTATATCTGGGTGTTTGCTTTGGGCGCATATCTGTGTGCTGGCTTGTAGGAGTATTTTATAACTTGTTGGCTTAACTTGCACAGAATTTGGTCTGTTTTGTTTGGCTATGTGCTATTTCAACCCTTCCCTCCCTGGAAAAGTGTGTGTGGTTGCGCTTAGTTTGGCAATTGTTTTCGAGAAATTCCTTAAGCTGCAAAATGTTTGTTATCAAACAATTTTTTGTGGCTTTTCCATGGGCGCCACCTCACCCTGCTGCCTCTCCACTAATTAGAACGATGCCGGGTCTGGAGTTGCACTCCTAATTAGTTTGATTTTAATGGGCAGAGTTGCCACAGCGGTTGTCTGGAGTTCTTGACAATAATTGAAACTATTGCGGTGGCTGGAGGCACTTCAGTTCATTTGCATATGGGGCCAGGGACAGTGCTTCCCTGTGTTTACAATTTATGGTTTTTGCCATTTAACAAAATATAAAATCAAATGTCTGGGATAAAATAATTGAAAAGCCCAGCAGCCAGGAAAACTTGCAGACGATTAATATAAATATTGCTGTCTCAGATTTACAGATTTTCACACAATGTGAATGTGGGAATTTCGATTATCAAGTTTTGGCCATATCAATATTTAGACAAGCGTTTGCAATTGATAATTGAAAAGTGTGCGGCCAACGTTACGTATGAGTAATGTACAAAGACGGACCATTGTTTGAGTTGCCCGCTCACAGTGCATGTGCAGCTGTGACTGTGTCTGTGTCTGTGTTGGTGTGAGCGGATTTCCGTAGCGTATCTGAAATGAAAATCAAATAGCAAGTGCAAAAACGTGGGTCGGGGAATCTGCAGCAAAAAGAAATTAATTTGTGTGCAAATATTTTAGTTAGTTTTTTTCTTTCGCTCTCAAGAGTTGCTCTTACGTGCAGAGAGGAAAATAAGTATATACTATTAATATTTATTATATTATTAATATATTATAGCCGAAAGCCACAGCAGCTATGGCTGGTATCCATCCTGTAGGTTAATTTAGAATTAAGCATACAGCGTACAAATAAATAAATAAATAATATAATAAAAACATGACCTTATACTTTATTAAAGAAAAATCTTTAAACAATGGAATATTAAAAAAATATTGTTTCTGGATATAATATTCTAGGCAATTATTCATGCCTGCTGTTAAACCCATAAATGCACTCTTGACTTAAGCTCTAGTTTATTTTTTTTCCAGTGCACTTTGCCATCTATGTGTGTGCGGTGTTGGCAATTTCAATTTCTTTGCCAAAGTAATGCTTCAACAATTCGCCACGCCGGAGGGCACTCACGTGCCCGGGCGGTCTGCTGATTAAGGAGAACTGCCAGCTGGCAACTCGTCTTGGAATCGCATTTGCAGCAGCGTGCCAGTGGCCGCCACGGCCAAGCAATGCAGCGTGTCCTTGCCAGAACTCCTTGCGAAAACATTAAATTGTATTAGCCTAAAACATTTCATTACCTTCGGACGGCGGCCTTCCGAGCAGGGCAATCAGCTTGAAAAAGCATTTGAAGATTTAAGAAAGTCCGGCAAGGCAGGCGGATGGAAAAACCGGAAAGACTTGAGAGGGAAGAAGGGATAAGCTCGTAGCATACTTTTCAGTGTTACTCGCCCCTGGCGTGCAGCTAATAAAAAGGAAAATATTATGCAACAAGTAAGCAGAAGCAGAAGTATACACAGCTCTCAATAGCTCCCAGGCAGACTGCACCGAGTGGCGCTTTATTAGCTGACCCATCTTCATCTGCCACGCCCCTGCCATACAGCCCCACTTCCATCCCATCCCCTTCCATCTCATCCGTCCGACGCCCACTCATAATCCCGTGTAAAATTGTTTTCAAGCAGCTGAGTGCATTTCATGTTGTCTTGTGCCGCTGTAGGGCAGGTCCTCCTCCCCCCCTCATTTGTTGGATCTGCTTCCAAATACACAAAAAAGTGAGTGGGGGAGAAGGAAATATAAGAATGCAGGATGTGTGCGCCAGTACAGTGAAATAATTTCAATCATGGCACAGCAATTCCCCAGCACACTTGCTGGGACCCAGTGCCGAAGAAAACCACTTGCATTGCGCCCTCATTTAATTGCCAGAGTGCAGGTGCTCGAGAAGATGAAAAGCGGAAGCGAGCTATATGTTTATATATATATATATATTATATATTCTAAAGGGCCAAGTTAAGTAGCCAGGTACAGTACATAAGGGCTAAGAGATATATAATACTAAGCCTGAAGGGACTAGAGTTATAATAAAATCAACTTGAAACAGAAAGAGGTGAGGTTCCAATTGAATAGTTTTACTTAAGCAATACAAAATAGATTTTCAAGAGGCTTTTAAATGTTTAACTCAAAACTAAAGTTTAAAATTAAAGAAATCTGTTAAGAACATTATCTCATCTGATGGTAGTAAAACCCTTGTTTGACTTAATAACTCCTCTATAGTGGCAAAGGGCCCTTTACTAATTTGCTATATTGAGTGCACACAAACTTATTTCCACTAAATAAATTTTAATTTGCTTTAAGAAAGCACGGCACTGTTCATGCATGCTCAAATTTCACCGACAACCACAAAAAAGGACCAAGAGAGCAGCAGGCAGGATGCGGGGGGGCCAAACAGGATATGCCAACACTCGCTATTTATGAGTTAATCAACCATGAACTTTAAAGCCCTCGCTCTGAAATGCAAAAAGGACACCAAAGCCACGAACACTAACCGCACTCCAGACCCAATAATGAATTTGCATTTTCTACAGCTTCTAGGGGCATTTTCCGGCTTGTTGTGCCGCACACATACAACGTACAGCATAACCACTAACACAACAGAGAAAAACAAATGAAAACCAATTAAAATTTTATGATTATGCAGTTCGCATAGGAGCTAAATTTTCAACGCTTCAATGGCGCCACAAAAACACAAAGTTTTAAGCAAGGTTTTTGTCTGATTGTAATGAATTCGAGTTCTTTGTGTTTCAATTTACAATTGTGTGCTTAATTCCGCATATAATAAATTATTTATTTGCCAATTTCTTGCATTATGATTAAAGCCATTCTACACAAAGAAAAATATGGAATTTGTGGTTTTATAAGTTTTTTCTTTTATATTAAAGAAATAAATTATTTATTGCCTTTTACAAAAAAGCTTAAAATCAACAACTTTTCGTTTATGTAATAGAAAAGATTTATACCGAAAAACGAAATTAAAATTTAAGTTAAAGATTAAAGTATACTCTGCTCGTAATTTGATTTGTACTTAACCTTGGCTTATTCCCAAGGTTAAAAAATCTTTCAGAACAGCATATTTCATATACATTCTCATTTCTATTTGTTTCGTGAACAGTTGTTTTCTCAGTGAGGGCTGCATGAAAGGAATACCGCGGCAGAAACCAAAGGAGGAAGCGTCTCGGAGACAAACAGGAAATCAAACGCAAACCGCAGCTGAAAGCCAATACCGATCCGCGGAAATACCCAAGATAAAGACGGACACTGGCAGCCTGGCAGGGACTGGAGAATGGGGAAAAGTAACTGGTGACTGTTGACTGCTGGCTGGTGGCTGGTGGCTGACGGTGGCTGATGGTGATGCTGGGTTACTGGGTGGATGACAGGCAGATTACGTTTCCGTTGCCGCTGACAACCGAAGCCGAAACCGGAAGCCAATGAGCTTCGTATAAATGTATTTACAATACAAAGTGAAAATAAAGTCCTGCCTTCTGACTTGTAAAGTATGCCACTTACACAAACACTTCGTCACACACTTGGGCGAAAAATTGCAAATTAGCAATTGGCCATGTGAAAGTGAAATGAACGGAAACGTGGTCCGAAATGGACCGAAAAGGGATCAGGGTTAAGTAAACAGTGCGCCGCAAAAAAGTTCAGAGAAAAAAGGATGAAGGTCGAGTATAAATGCGGTCATCAATTAGGGGGCGGGACAGATCGATGCTTGCCCGTAAGGAACAATTTTTACACATCTAAGTGCGGCTCACTGGCGCCCCAAATAGTGGGAGGTTCTAAAAGGGTATCTGCAGTTCGCCCAGTACCCCAGACTTCCAGCCAATTTAAAGTGCAGCCTTAGAGTGGCTAGGCCACATTTGAGGTCCTGCCATATGTGTGACCGGAACCAGCGGCCAACAAGCGGAGCTTAGGCCCCTGGAACTGAACTTGTTATAGACAGCAACCTTATGCCCGAACTAGGATTAAGGTGGTTAAATAGTTAATTGTTTTTATAATTTTCTATTTAATCTGATTTAAATTAATATTTTCTATGAGTTTTTTTAAGTTTTTTCTGTTGAAATTATTATTAAAATCTACTATTCCATTCAAAATAAAATCGATACTCTCTTGGCACACCCTATCCATTGCTCACACACACACAATACACCCAGCAGAGCATAGTTGTGTGCATGTCAATGTGGCTGAGTGTAGGAAATGAGTTTCAAAGTGCTTAAAAGTGGCTGCTGGTGTTTGGCTTTCAGTCCACTGGCCTGGAGTGTCAGCGTTGCGCTACATTAGATTAAACAGCTTAAGAAGTCAGCCAGTAATGCTAAGACACGCACACACACACTCTCACCTACACACACGCACAAGCAGGAGGAGCGAAATTCATGGGCGTAGCTGTCAACGTGGCGTATGAGCAATGTCGCCTTTCGCTTTCCGCCTCGCCATGGCTTGGCTTGGCCTGGCTTCGACTCGGATGCTGATGCGGTCTTCTTGTGCGATGTGGCAGAAAAATTAGTGACCCTGAATTAAATTGCCATTATTTTCAACTCACTCGAAAAGATGCGCAAAGCACACACACTCGCACGCTTCGAGAGTATTTGAGCGGCTGCTGAAAAGCGGATTTAATATGAAAATTCCGCATTACGAGTTGTTTGTCGTTTCACTTTATGTACTGCAAATACATATGCACAAGCAATTGCCCCGCGTGTGTGTGTGCGATTGAAATTCAATTACTTGTGTCCCTTTTTGCTGCCGCCCAAAAAGCCAAAGCTAAAAAAAAAAAGAACGAAAAAACCAAGCGAAACTTTTTCGCCCACAGAAGAGGAAAAAAAAACTCGTCATATTCAGCGAGCTGGCGAGCGTGTGTATCTGTGTGTGAGCCCTATATCTGGTGGATGTCATCTGGATATAGCTACAACTACGGCAGCATAACTTTGAACAACTGTCAGCCGGGTTCAGGGGTCAGGGCCGGGCCTGGCTCGTACGAACATGCCCTTTGAGGTTGGTTAACTGTCTCCTCTGCGGGGTCCGAGTTTTATCGCAGCCGTGTGTCAGTCCTTTCTGGCTCGAGAGTGCGTGTAGCTTAGGCAAAGGCAACCGAAAAATACAAAATATCATCAGGGAGAGAGACAGCCAGGACGAAATCGAGAGGCATTCCCGACTGACACACAAAGTTATGGCCCCATAAATCAAACTTTTGTCTTGCAGGTGGCAAGAGCTCACTCACCCCAGGGCTATTGAGTGTCTGGGAGCTGCATCAAATGAGTTTATTATGCCACATCAAAGGCCATTTCATTTGCATTTCGTGCCGACTATGATTAAAGATTCAATTAGTGACCATTCATCTCGTTATTTCGATTAGCATTAAACGGATAACCTGGCAATACAAATTCACTTTCAGTTTAAAATAATAAACTAATTTAATCACTGTGTAAAGCAAACAAATTAATTACTAGAAATCAATAATTGGTATTCTTGAAAATACAATTAAATTCCTAATTTACATTGCATTTTAAATCATTAAATAAATAAAATTAAAACTGAGCATCAAGGGCTCTTTGACAAAACTGTTTACCAATTAATTATGTTTGATTAATGGCACTTTGAACTCAAGCGTTTCAATCTAAAGCCATATTTTGCTTATTACTAAGAGAGCTATATTCAGAGCGAGCATATAAAACATAATGAGCCGCAAATAAAAATTGAGGATATAAATCCACCAAATCATATTTAAAACACGTGGCTTCATCCCTCCTGCACATAATTTTTTTTTGTTTTCGTTTTTATTGCCTTTTGTTGTACCTTTTACATCAATTGGAATGCCATACATTTCAATGATTACGACGCGCAAATATTCAATCAACTGTTTGTCTGTTCGGTCTATGTCCTTATACACATCCACATTCCGCACCACGTACCCCTTAACCATTTACCCCTCCTAGCCACCTGCCCCTCTTTTATATCCAACACCCCTGGATATGGTGTTTGTTATGGACTCGTTTGTGGATCCGCGACTCTCGTTGGTTCATCTGCCGGCAATCCAACAATTTCAACATTTTTTCACGTTTATTATTTTAAATAATCGATTGTTTTTGGCCGCACATATAAAAGCGTTTACGTATACAGGGAGAAATAAACTTAAAAAAGGATTTAAGCTATAATAAGATTATTTTATTCCAGATGGAAATCATTCTGAAATTGAAATACTACTTGTCTGCTATTTATGAATGAATTAAACTTCCCTGAACTTTTAATTTAAGACAACTTGATTAAGGCTTTCGATAATAAATGTGTATTTCATCAATATATATATATGTATATATTTTTTCCAGCGCATGAGTATTTGTGCGTGATGGCAGGAGGATATATATTTTATGGCCGCCAGCTAAGGACACTCATTATGCGGTTCGGCCAGTAATAATACTGTGAATAAGAAACAAGAGCTGCTATACTGCTGCCAGACTAAGCCGACTACCAAATACCCTTCCGATGTAAGGTCTGATGAAATATATAGCCGTGTATTAAGAAAATTATCTGCGGGCAAATGGCTTCGTTCCTCGCTAATAGTTTCCAATTAGTGAACGGATGCAGTGTATCGCCATTGTAGAGTACACAAATCTAAAGCAATTTGTTTGTGGCCACTAAATTGGCCAATTCCCCGCCCCTACCCTTCGAGGAGGGTATGATACATGTGTGTGTTTGTGTGTGAGGCGTCACAGCTGTGGTTCATAAATAAAAATAAATACATCGCTTGATTTATATGGCCCTAATGAGCTCAGCGCACAGTTCAAGCGACTTTGGGCCCCGGCAAAGCCCGAAAACCGAAAAGAGGCGAACCACCAAAATAAATAAATAAAATCCGCAAGCACATCATGTAAATGCTGTGCAAATAAAAAGATACATTCGCTGGCTAACAAAAGGGAGGGCATAAAAGATGGCTATGCAGTTGGGAAAGTCGCAATGTTGCCTACTTTTCGGCTGCTTAGCCGCCAGGCGGAGGCCATTTATTTGTTACGTGCGACACACACACATTTACATTAACAGGGCTCTTACACTGACAGAAAAAATGTTTACAGAATTGTATTATTATAAGTTATTTTATACAAATGGGAATTATATATTGTATATTCAGGCAATCACTTGATTTAATATACCCTTATATTTTTAGTGTTCTCAAGCTTCTGCTTGCAAAGTTGTGAAAGATTTAGTTTTGTTTAAAACATAAAACAATCAATAAATTTGAAATCATAAGTTTAATAAATTCTTACAAAGATGTAAACTGTCAAATTAAACAAAGTTATATAGAAATACTTCTTTTAAAAATATACTTTCCTGTATTTAAATGTTTTCTTTCCAGAACTTTTTCCACTGCGCATTTGCTCTCACACTCTTAGACCTCTATATTCTCTCAATTTAGTTTATCGTGCCCTACGTTTGATTTGCTTTCAGTGCGTGCCCATCATCATCAGCATTAGGCATGATTGTTGTTGTTATTAGACAAATATATATACTATATGTGTGCAGGGAGATAGCTGGAAGGCGTGCAACTGTTTCTGGCATAATGACGCTAATTTTGTATGGTCCGGTAACGGTAAGGTTACCCTGTCTTGGGCCCTGGCTTCGCCATCCAGCTACCATAACTTATGAGGCGAATTTTTCAGGTCCTTGCCGTCGTCATGGCCTAATGTCAGGTGATTTGACAATGGCATTTATTAATTAAAACATGTGTCGCACGCACGAGCGCACACAGACATCAGATCAGGCCAGACGCCATTGATTGGTCCTTGCCCAACAGGGATAATGCCGAGCAGGCAAAAGGATGTTATCGAGGGGGCAAGCGGCCAGAATAGAAGCCAGCCAGGACAGGACATGGGGCAATCACACACTCCTGTGAGAAGCCAGCAAGGCAAAGGCTCATGTCAATCTCAATTTCGGAATATTCCGTATGGAAATCAACCAACAGGAGTAACAACCATAGTTGTGTTGGAATGAGAAGAAGATTTAGGAGTGTATAGGGTTCTCTATTCGAATATAAAAACTAATTATAATAAAAACAAACATAACATTGTATGTAGAAACTGTCAATTTAAGTGAAATGAAAACCTCAACTTTTAATCTGTTGCAGTTACCACATTTCAAGTGATTAATCTCGCTTAATTCAGAATTAATCAAATAAACATTTTAAGTCACATTTAATCGGAAATGATGTAGCTCTCAAAGTAGTAATTGAGGCTTTTCAATTGAATGATTTACAAATAATTTCAGCATATCACGCTGCAATCCTCTTCGGCACCCAATGGCAACTCTGAAAAGGGACGAAAAGGAGACGCCGTGGGCTCGGGCTAGGGACAGCGGCGGAGGTAGGGACAGGGACAGTAGGGGCCAGAGGCAATGGGACAGAGCAGAGCAAATGAAGTCACGTACGTGCGATTTTTCTTCTGCTTTGGGGCACATATTAAAATACGTGCGTCTCGCATTTACTATAACTTTTACACACACACACACACACCACTCACACAATACACACACCCATACCCGCGCACACACATGCACATTAATGGCGGCATGATGAGGCAGCTAAGTTTGCGTGTTTGTTGCTGCTGTTTTCCTCACTCACAAAAGGGCTACAAATGGCTTAGGCTTTTCCTCCGCCTCGCTTTGGTTTTTCGGGTTTTTATTTTTTGTTTTTATGTGCTCCAGCGTGCGTGTATGTATATTTGTTTCAATTTCAATGACTGCAAACAACATTTGCACTTAGTAAATAAAATATAGCAAGCGCAGGAGTCGGCACTCCGTTCCTTTTGGGTTTCACTACGTTTAAAGTTGGCCATACTTCGCTCTATATTTTTTTTGTGAAGCTTCCTCGTTGCCCCCTTGCCTTGTTGGCGGCTGGCCAGCGTCCAGTGCCGAGATCCAGATCCCAGTCCAGATCCCGAGCTGCTCATTTGCATTTTGGCTGCTGCAGCAGGCCAACATAAAAGTGGGAAATGGGCCAATGAACTGGCAGACAAAAGGCCCGAAACGGGAAGGCCTGCCCTACTTTCAGCACATATTTGCGACCAATAAAATGGGAAACCAACACAGAGGGAGAAATCACTTGGACAATACACAGGGCAGTGACACACCCAGCATTGATCACTATTTTGGGATCAACATAGGAAATAAAACAGAACCTGAGGTGCGGCTTTAATTTTTTTAATTTTCTTATAAAATAATATAGTTTTATAATTATAATTCTAAGGATTATTTACCAAATAAATTGATATTTCTATTTCTAAATGGATTAAACTATTGCCGTTCCGCTTGTTGCCGTTTGTATTGGTCTGACCTGCACCCACCTGACCGCCTAAGGACTCTGAAAACAAGAGCTGTTTCTGAGGCAGGACTTTATCAGGGGCTGCGCTGGAAGAGGAAGAAGTAGACTTTGGCTTATTATTTAGCTGCTGGTTTTGTGTTGTTTCTTCTTCCTGTGTAACCGTGTGGGATGGCTGCTCCTGTCTTTTTTGCTTGATGAGTTGTGATGACTTCTTCAATCCATTTGGCTTCTGTTGCACCACAGGAGATTTTCTTCGTAGCGTTATTTTATTTAAGTTTGACTGAGGCGGAGGAAGCTTAACCTGGGCCTCCAAGAAAATCTCTTCAGTCTGTGACGCAGCACTGCAGGTTGTCCCCGAAGCAACTGGCTCCGGCTGTGTATATTTTGAGACCATTTTGCATGCTACTTGAAGAGCTTTATCCACCTTCTGGACGTTTGATTTTTCAACCTTCTTCTCAATCCGATCCAGCTTATCCTTTCTACCTAGATCCTGGTCAGCAGATACCATATTGCATGCTACTTGAACAGCCTGATCCACCGTCTGGACTTCAGGCTTGTCAAACTTTTCCTTATTCTGAACCTGATTGTCCTGTCTGCCTAGATCGCATACTACTTGAACTGCTTGATCCACCATCTTCACATCCTGCCCCTTAACCTGTTCCTTGTTCTGAACCTGCTTGGCTTTCATGGCTAGATCCTGGTCTAGAGAGACTATACTGCATGCAAGCGTCTCCTTAATCTGATTCTTCTCCGGCGCGGGGCCTCGATCTTGGTAGGTGAGAATATCGTTGTGCACATAGTACTTCCTCGACGACTGGGCGACTAGAACGAAAGTCTGGAAGAACCGCTTCATGGGTTGGCCATCGTTGGACAGCTCTCCGCTTACTTGTAACACCACACCGTCGCCAGGCGAAACCTGGGCATCTACCCGGAAGATATTCGCTTGGCAATCCTTAAAGTCTAGCTGCTGGATCCGGTTGTGTATCTCTCGCTTACCCACCACCACCTGGGAGTCCCCGTGGGTGTATGAGGAGTTGTTGTTGTAGAAGCGGCGCAACTGGTTGGGAGCCTTGTTCAGCAACGTGTAGTACTGGCGGACGAACTCATTTCCCACTGCCTGCGGACAAAACTGCTGGGTTTCCATGGTATCCATGATGTTTCCCTTTTCTGGTTCCTGTTACTAATCCTCTCCTAGGACTACTGTAATTCTCTGGAGTTGAGTGTATACAAACGAATACATATACAAATATTAGGAAATAATTTGATCGAATTTCGATACTTTATGAAGTGACATATGTAAGAGGAAAATTCATTTGATTTCGGTTTGATTTTTATAAATGATTTTTTTTTCACCAAAAAACTACCAGCACTGGTGGAGCAAGCTAAAAAATATATTCTGTTCCCCAGCCCCCTTTTCGGACTGAGTCATGTAGAACTGCTAACTGTGACGCCAGGGGACTGTGGCCGAGCCATTGTTGACTTGATTTGTATGCGCCTTGGCTCTGTGCAAGGGCCACGTTGGTCTCAGTCTCACTCAGTCTGCGCCCGAGCACTTGAAATCCCCTCATGCCGGAAACTTTATTGAATTTCCTGTGGCATGCAAAGCAATGGCTTTCAAGACATCCTCCGCACCATTTTGGGGCTCCAAGTGGAGTCTAGAGATGTGCCCACGAAGCAGGAATCGAAGCTGAGGCGAGATACTGTTCACTTTCCTTCTGTCTTAAGAGTGTAGACAGAGGTCAGACCTTGAAGTTTATACAGATCGATGATCAATGATAACGAAATTCCCAGCAATGTGAATTTTTTGGGTTGGTTATATACATACTTATCTGATGGGGAGGCGGGTTGTTGAAAGCTAATTCCCAGTCGTAAAATGTGGAATATTATCTGCAGAAGAGTTTTCAATACAGAAATGTTTAAATATAATGAACCTTATTATTATTATTATTTATATTACCAATCAATTTCAAGAAACAGAAAAAGTATATTAATACATATAGGAAGCTGCATTCATTAAAAACAAATTCCACTTCAGGAAGTTCAACTGTTATTTCGTTTTCCGTTTGTATTTTTTTTTTTTTTTTTTTTTGTATTGTGGAAAATATATCAGCTTCAATTTATCTGGCCCCGGCACCGGCACCTGTTCTACGTGCGTGTTCATGTGTGCAGGACGCGGAAACGGGCGGGGAGATCCGCCGCAGGAAGCGGAAGGTGGCAAGTGCCCCTGATCCTGTCCCAGCCCCACTCCTCTGATCCTGATGAGGGTTAATTTGCCAACGGCTCAACAATTCATCAGCCAGGCCAATTAACTAAGCGCGACCCATTTCCCCAGTGAGGCGGCGCCGCCACTTGGCGGGTGTTATAAATTTAAATTTAAAGGCCAAACAAGGCCGCGTGCCGAGTGCTTTATCGCTGGCCTAGCAGATTCCCCCGGAAAATTAAGAAAAACTGCCTGCTCGCCCGGACTAAATCCGAAGTGGAGGGTCGAGACTGGATCTCGGCTCCAAGATGGCCGGGATATCGCTAGGATGTCCAGGTACTCCGACGCCCAACTACTCGTATTTGGACCAACTCCGCTGACAGCGTTTGCACTTTATCCTTGTCAGCTGTTATCGTTTGTTGCTGCTCGTTTCTCGGCTCCCGGCTCCCATCTTCCCGGCAAAGGACGCGTTCGGTTTGAGAAATTGCCGCACAAAAGTCAACGTGTAACGAGAAAATAATAAATGCCATTAATACGGCGGGCGGGGTGGTGGACTAGACAGAAGGATGATGGGCCCAGAAAGGGAAAGCGTGCCAGATGAAAACGAATGGAGTATGAAATTGAAAACCAGAGAGCATAGTTTAAACATGGCAAGAGAAAGTAAAACCGAAGCTTAGAATACTCCTTAAAGGGTATATAGATAGAATTTCATTTAATTTAGAAATGGAGCATAGAACACAGGAATTTTTTTTATCTTAGGTATTTATTAAAAAAGTTTTAAGATCTAACTAAAATGTACTTTGAATCGTAAGTAATTTCGAATATTCATATTTTATTGCATTATTCATATTATTTCCAGATATTTTTCAGCAACCCAAATCTAAGACGTCCTTCTTACATTTTTCCAAAATGTTATTTGTTTGTGTATTTTTCTAAAACCGACAAAGGTGTGTTCTTATCATCACATTTGTTAATTATAAAACAAGAAAGGAAACTAACTCGAACCAAAGTTCGATCATAACTATGCCAAAAATAAATACAAATTTAATAACCAAATCAAAGATGCGTCAAATTTTATTCGGAAAGTTCTTTTTGCTTCTTATAGTAACTGTACCCCAAACCTTATTTTGAAAAATAACTCTCACACGGCTTTGAAAGCTGTTTAAGGAAAATGTGGACCTTGAAATAAATGATTTCTATTTGATATGCCTGGAATTATGTTTTGATCAATTACCTGAGAGCATTTCGCCAAGGATATATGGATGGGAGACCAGGTGGTGATTGTCACGCAATGGCAGCTGGCCTAAAGGCTGCAAAGGTTCTTTACTTTTATTGACAAACTCGACGAGAATTTGTGCGAAATGTGCGTGCGCGACTTGGCCAGGATATCCCTTATCCTTTGAGTGTTTTTCTTTTTTTTTTGTTGCTCCCTTTTGAGAACACACAAAAAAGAGGGTCTGCATGTGAGTGTGGTGTTGGGAAGGGCGTGGCCCAGGACACGGCATTTTTTGCCATAGTTGTTGCTTGTGTCTTTTGTTTCCACCTCGTGCCACTTGACATTGCTTGCGGTTTGTTAGCGGTCCAGGCAAATTCCAGTGTGCAACAATCTCGTACGGAAAATTTTGTTATTCAAAACACGACGGATTACCGTTCATTCCGCTTACCCACACACACACACATAAAAGCGTTTCGAAGAACACAGAAAAAAAATTAAATAAACATAAATATTAAATATTTATTTCAATGCTCTTTGTCAGATTTTTGTTTTTTAATTTTTTATCAGAAACAATTAGATTTCATTTGTAATGTAGTTGATTTCTGACCCGAAAGCATCTCTAAATGGAATCGGTATAATTTTATTTTTAGATATTTCTGTATAGATATTAAAAAAAGAAAAGTATCCAGGGAAAAGTTTACCAACTTGGTAGCATAAACATTTACTGTATAAATATTAAAAATTCTTTCCTTAAATTTATGATTTCAATTAAATATTGATTTTCTTGTATATCCACTGTGATCTTTATTTTTCAGTGTAGCTACACGCATGCCTATGTGAGGACCGCAGGCGGCACCTTGCCCTGCAACTCGTGTCGCTGGCGTTGTCACACGGCGCACATTTGTTAGACACTAAGCCCGTGTATGCCTCTCTCCGGTCGGGATAAGAATGTTTATTATGTTTATCACACACACACACACAGGCAGATAAGGCATACAGTGGAGGCGCAGGACATGCTCACACAGATAGCGGACAGGACACGACTACAAGTCAAACCGCAAGGCAACCGCACGTACAAAACTTAAAGGGCTGACGGCAAATGACAGACAACAAAACGGCAAAATGAAGCCGCTGCTTCCACTTCCATTTCCACTTCCGTTTCCGCTACTCTGTCCCTGCGGCGGAGCGGCCATTGTCTTGTGTAACTAACTTCAAAATGGCGACACGCCGTGCCACGCAATTATGACCACGCCTACGACTTTTGGCATTTTTCAGTTGGCCCCCAGTTTTTATTTCGCTTTATTAAATGCTTCAGGTAGCTACTTAAACACGTTTTCGATTAGAGCAGCTGCTGTCATTACTCAAAGTCGCGACGGGGAGAGCTGAATGGAACGTCTGTCTTTTACCTGCTTTCCTTTTTTCCGTTGGCATCCCCAACAATTTTCTTTCTTTTTAGCAGCGCTCTTTTTCCTTTTTGTATTGTGTACATCTTCAATATTTTATAATAAAGCGAAATTCCAGGAAGAGGAATACAAAAATGTGCAGCTGAAGTTGCGCCGGAGTCTGGGATTGGGTGCGGAGGGGCTGGCGGGACTGGTAAATTGCTAAGCTGGGGTTGCTGCTTACTGGAGTGTGCTGATAAGGCTTGGGATCAGCTTAAAAGAAAGGGAAATTCCAGTATTAAAATGCAAGGGGAGGCGGAAACAAAGGATATTATTTTAGTAATCAGTGGCGTCTTCTGCCGTTGATTCAGCTTACTCTAAGATGTTAAGTACAGCCCTGTAACTAGCAGGTGTACTTATTGTTTAAACAAAAAAAAAATAAATAAATAGATAAAATTATGTTGCAAAACACTAGAAAACAACCTGAAAAGTATACCTAGTGGAAAATTGGGCTTAGACTCTTTTGAATATGTTATTTAAAAAAATATTTAATGAATTGTTCCAAGTCTAGCAACCAAAAACGGAAAAAAAATATACTTTAACTTAATAATTGTTGGTCAATAAAAGACAAAAAACTACTGTTACAACAAAAAGGGGACAATATCAGAAAGCGGTTAGTCATTGCATTATTTTATAATTATTTACTTATATTACTTATATTTCCAATTTACAAAATTTAGATAATTCATACATGTGTACAAAAGAGTCCATAGAACTGTAGAGAGATTATATTTTTCCTCTTCGATTTTTGCACGACCCCTAAAGCCACTTCCACCTCCACAGTCTGCCTCCCACTTTGGAGTGTTTAAGCGGCTCGGCACTGTCATGGCAACCAAGTCGAGCAGCCATTGAATCCATCATGTAACAGAGGAGTATACACCTTCAAAAAGACCACAACCTGTCATAATTTTATGTTTTAAGCCATCGTCGTCGTAGCGGCGTGGTTGTAAATGCAGAAAAGTGGGGGCCTCTTTAAAAATAAATCTAAAAGTACTTTAATGTTGTATCCTGTTATCGCTGGCGACGTGCAGCTGTCGCTATTAGCGTGCGACTTGCCGAGTCCTTCAGCCTTCGGCTCCGTTTTCTTGTAGTCCTCCGAAATGGCTGCTCCGTTGTGTTTCCTTTCATTGCTTGATGCGCCGTGTTGACAGGATATTTACAGGATTTCTATCAATATGCCGGCATTAGCACGTACGCCTGCAATGAACGTGAACGTGAGTAATGCCACCCCGAAGTTGAGTTGTGGGGAAAATTCCAAGGAAAACTCAGATGAAAGACAATGCCAACCGGGAAACGGAAGTCGCCATGATTAGCTGGGTTTTCTAATTTAATCATATTTCAGCGGGAAATATCTGCCGATATTAATATTTAAAATAAACACAAGATATTTAATTTGAGCATATTTAATCATTCATTAATCTGTCTTCATGCTGATTTTCTATTGTAATAAATTGATTTTCTACGATAATTTAGGCGCTTCCAATTTGAAAATTCTACAGAAGTGAAATGTTTGCGCCTATTTCTCACAATTTCTTTGGCAAATTGAAAGATCAACAGAGACTCTGGAAACGGAGCGTTAAACTTATGCCTGTTAAATTATTTACATTTCATTTGTACCTGCAGTCCGTTGCCTCAATGGGTTAAAACGAGGGCTCAGTCAATTGTTGCCGGTCAAACAAAAACTGGCACAGCAACAACAGCGGCAACAACAACACAACAATGAGAACAACAACAACAATAAGCAAGGAGAGCAAGGAGCACAAGTATTTGTGCTATTTAAAATTTGCTTTACCAAACGTCAAGTGGCTGGCAACGGCAGCCGGGGCCAAAGTGCCACTCGGTCCAAACTTAACCCCTGGCTTTCAGAAGTTTCCCCCCGATTTTCCACCTCCCTGTCACGCCCCTTAGGCCGCGCGCACACTACGAGCGGAAAGCGGAGCTGATAGCGGAGCTGATAAGCGAGCTTATCCGCTCTCTGAAACAAACGCACTGGTTGTATGAGAGCGCGCACACTGAGAGCGGAGCTGAAAGCTGATAAGCTCAGCTCCGCTCCGCTCTGTTTGATCGACCAAACATGTTTGATTTTTTCAGCAGCTGACGCGAGCTGATTTTTTAGACTATTCTTTAAAAAATTGCCCTAATTAGCGCTTAAGTAACAGAAATTTAAATTTCTGTCCAGTTATATAGAAAAGTATGAAGAATTTTTTTAATATTTATTAAAATAAAAATATTGTCAACTTTCCGAGATACAGGGTGCCAAAGTTCACTAAAAAAACGTACTTTGTCAACCATATTCTGGCGAACTGGGTGGGCCGATTTCGAAAATTTAAATGACATGATGATCTAAATAAATAGGTCATCGCAATAACTGTTTTTTTT
>VNJY01000143.1:0-33572 GCA_008042715.1 Drosophila bocki
ATAAATTTTTGGAAAAAAAATTATAACTTGGCTGTTTATCAACATTTTTGCACCATTTTTTAGATATGGCCATTTTATATTATTTCAGAATTTTGGTAAAAATTTCATGAAAATCGGACGACTATATCTTATAGCTGCCATAGGAACGATCGGGAAATTGATAGAAAAAACATTATACCTTCGTTGTTTTTCAACCTATTTTTATCTACTCTGAGATATAAGCTCATTTTATTAGTTCAGAATTTTGGTATAAATTTTATGAAAATCGGACAACTATATCATATAGCTGCCATATAAACCGATCGGTAGATGTAGAGAAAATGTAAAACTGGGAATGTAAAACTGTAACTGTCAAACTCTAAACAATAAGTATAGGTAAAATTTAATGAAATAATATCTGCAAGGGTATACAAACTTCGGCGTGCCGAAGTTAGCTTCCTTTCTTGTTTTATAATTTAATTTAATTAAAATAATATAGATTACATTAGATCAAATCCTTTTTATAAACATTTTCCATTTGTGCTGTGCAGTGACAATAAAATAACGATAGACTGAACAATGAGAAGGAATCCATATAATGATTTTGGGGGACAATGACCACATACCTGCTCACTGTTGGCACTGAGATCCTGACGGGCCTTCTGCTGGCGGTACCTTTGCTGCAGGATGGCCATGCGATCCAGCGTGGCGCTGGCCTTACTCTTAATCTTCTCGAGCTGCACCGATGGCGGCCGCTGGATGGAGTCGAACACGGACTTGGGGGTTCCCGATCTAGAGGAACCGCCACCCTCGCTGCGCGGTGGCTCTGGGAGAGGTCTGTTGTTCATCTGGGTCGAGGATGCGGATGCGACTGGCCCGGGAGGAGTGGTGGCCCCGCCACCGAGCGATCCTCGCCAGCCGCCGAGCGACTTGTGCGAGGGCGTGGGCGAGGGCGGCGGCAGCATCTGGAAAAGAGTTGGGTTGGGTGCCATTTCGGTTTCGGTTTCTATTTCTGTTTCTCTTTTGATAAAAAGTATTCGAATTTAAATTAAAATGTACGGTTTTTCGGTTCGACTTTGGGGCGTGCGTTGTGGCTTTAAGGACGGTTTTATTGAAGCATTCATATTGATGATTACAAACTTGGTACTACGAGTAGCCCCTCGCGGGCTGGCTTACGGGTCTAGGAGATCGTGCAGTGGCGTACCTGATCCTTGCGGCCCAAGAAGGGCGTCAGCAGGCCGCGTTTGCTGCGACGCGGTGGCGCCACCGGAGGCGGTGCCCCACCACCAGCTGAAATCTTGGGGGGAATGGGCGGCGTGCCCTGCTCCACGGCCTGCAAGAATAAATAGAGTTAGTTTTGAAATAATCCCTAGGCCTGGATTAACGAACCCACCTTTCGCATGTGTTGCTTGCGCTTGGGATGCTTGTGGAACATGTCGTCACAGGAGGCGCAAAAGATCTGGCCGGCGCACTCGGAGCAAGTTACCCAGGGATTCTGGGAGCCGCACAAGGTGCACTTTAGTTTGTTGTCTGAGGATGATATTATTTAAACCGAAGTAAATATATATGTATATATTGGGTTGATTTGTATATCTTAATCTTCTATTTACCTGGCGTCTTAGTCCGGATCACTGTGGTCTTTAGGGGTTCGTTGGAGTACTGTTGCTGATTGGAGAACTCTATGACCTCGTAGTCTGGCTCCGGGGTGCTCTTTGCCTTAGGCGGCAGGGCGGGGGCCTTGGGCAAACCGCCACCCACTCCATTGGGCGGCGTGGGCGGCGGTTTCGGTCCGATGCGGTCGTTCGCCTCGGTCTATAGAAACAGACAATTGATGCAATTCGATATTTGACGGGAAAGATGCTTCTCTGGCACTTACCACCCAGGAGGGCATAGTCCGGACATTCTTGTTGAGCAAATGTGTCGTCATCTTGTGTCGTTGATATCTCGCTTAACTTGATTGGCTTCTTCTTTGATCTAAATTGGGAATGAATATATATATATACAATCATTTATACATGTACGCTAAAAATATAAAAGCTTTGTCCCATTTCTGTGCCATTTTTTGTACCATTCAAACAACTTCAAATTCAATTAAGCTGTCAAAGAACGCGTTGCATAAATATGAATATTTTTAGCCGGCTCACCCAAATTCCGGAGCCAAGGAAGTCCCAGAGGAAAGGTGCTCGCCAAATGCAATTTCGGGGAGGCTGTGCACAAAACCAAACGCAGCCAGAGTTAGATCGCGAATAAACCCTCTAAATTTAGGCTAAACTACATATCTCTCTGTGCATAGAACAAATACAAAATATTTTCTTGGCATACAATCGGCGGGCTTGTTTATTTATGAAAATGCGAAAGAGGGAAGCGCTGTTTAGTGAGTCACTTGGCTGTCAACGTGGCTAAGTGGCTGCGCAACCGAGGAAATATTGGCAGAGAGAAATGGCAAAGAGAATGGGATGGAAAAGAGACTGAACAGAGAACTTTTTGCAAATTTGAAGAGAAGCGAATTCTATTTTAATTTTTTGTGTTGTAAATTTTTTAAAATATAAACGAAGCACATAAAGACATAATAGTTGAATCGAGAAAAGGTAAGCAATTTAAATAAAAGAAAAAATGCATTGGGAGAAAAGTGAGAGAATATTTATATCTAAGTGAATATTGAATAAATAAATAATAACAATAAAATCGAGAAAAGGCAAGCAACTAAAATATAAGGAAAAATTGTATGAGAGAAAAGTGAAAGAATATTTGTATCTAAGTTATATTAAATAAAGAATTTATAAGAATTAAATCGAGAAAATAATAAAGTAGTAATGGAAATTTTGCATGTAAAATAGGTCTCAGGAGATCAGTTCTGAATAGACCGGCATTGTTTCAAAACTGTCGCTTGCTTTTATCTTAGGCATAATGATTTTAGTCATAAATTTGCAAGGCTATAAAAGGTAAGATCTAAAAAAGTATAGGTTATTTGCTTTTATAACTTATTTCCATCTGTTACAAAAGGTCCTTACAGAAAAAAAACGTAAGGATATATAAAGTTTGACATGTCAAAATAGCTTCTTTTCTTGATATTGGTTATTTTTTAGGGTTCTTTAAGAAATATGCATGAAAAGTATGAATATTTTATAGTTATACATATTTCCCCAAAATAAATAATATTCACATCCTCATAGATGAATACCTACATATAATTTTGCAATATTATAAATTTTAATTTAATTTTAAATATTAAACATATATTTCTTGACACTAAATATCCTACGAATTAACGTAGCCAAATTAAACATTTAAGAAATCTTACTAGTAGTGACTATCGCAATCATGAAAAAAGCATTTAAAACGAATATAAATGTTCCTAACTCGTACCCAAAAATACTAACATGACCTATATTATGCCAATACCTAAAACATAAAAATGCTTTAAAAATGCTGTCCAGACAACACTCAAATATTTTTTATGCACTAATTATGTGCATGTCGCTCCATTAAACTGTTACACAAATGTGTAGTGGAGAGGCCTTACTCAACACAGTTCGAAATCAAAGTTTTATTTTTCTTTTCGCAGAGCACATCGCGTATACGCAACGTGTTCACTTTGGGCTGCACTCCCATCCCTCGCGCACTATTTTAGAAACCTTCCGTTGCTTGTCCATAGTTGTGTTCGCTGAAAATGTGTCGCACTGCGCAGCAATATTTATGAAAGCCGCCTGCAGTGGTCGGATGAGTATGAACATGGGCCCGTCCCGTACCATCCCAGCCCATCCCACCTCATCCGAATCCGCCTTCGCCTTCGCCGCCGCGTATGCCCGGCGTCTTCGAGCGACAGCTGCCCTGGGAGGCAGCCACCGAAGCGAACGTATCACACACGCACTCACACCGCCAGAGAAAAGTTTTTATTTTTATGGGAGAACGTTGGGAACTATTTATAAACGTTTCTTTGGCTTGCCTATATTTGCGTTTATTTTATGCACCATTTTTCACCATTGAAGCTCGGCGAATTAAGATCCAAAAAAATATTCAAAATTTGCATGTTTGTATACTTCGATTGGCCTTTTATTGATTGTTAAAACTGTGCGCAATGCCTTGAACTTTCCAATGGAGCACTTTCTGTGTTTAAATTTAGCCACTTTATATTTAGCACACTTTTTCACTTAAATCGATTTAATTGTCCGCAGCCTTCCTGTTTGCCATTGAACTCTGTGGCCAGTTGGGATTGAGCCGCAAAGGGTTCGCCGAACACAGAGGTCACTTACATAATTCGATTTCACTTGACGCGTCGCGCCGCACTCAAAACTGCCACTGCCAGCTGGTAGCACATGAATATATATATATATATATATCGGATATATATTTCTAATGTCTAGCCAGAGGGCGACATGAAAGTTCTGCTGCGGTCTCGTTCGGCGATCGTCTCCCAGCAAACTGAAATCTCAATCGGATGCTAAACAACATTTTTACTGCAATCGTAGGTCCCCGGTCGTCGCTCGAGTAGGAAGAAGTCAACGCAGATCTCAATTCTCTATTTCTCATTTCGTCTGGCTTTTCCCCTCCATTTTCATCGGTCTCCGCCGCGTGTCTTCTCTTATCTATTTTCAGTATTTTCGCGTTATTTTATAAATACATCGTTTCCGAGCCGCAAAGAAAATTTTGGCTGCGAGACGCTGTCGCGCTTGTGAATAACATCAATTTCTTTTTCGAAAATTCTCCTCCCTCGTTTTTGTTTTGTTGTTAAACATTTTTTGGCCAACGGTCGAGAGATGTGCATAATTTATCACTAGAAGCGTTAATAAGACTTCCTGAATTTTGAGTGGTTTCTTGAATGAAATTTTTATTACAAAATTTAGATAATTAAATCCAGTAAGAGGGAAAAGTTTTTAAGGAATTTTTAAGGAATCTTCCAAAATTTTAAAACTCTGGAAGAACAATATATATAATAATATCAGTTCAATTATTTACTGATGATTCATGCAGCCCAGCCCCTGAATCTTTCATTGGGGCAGACCCCTGTCTTAATTATGATTTATACCAAACAAAGGCCATGGGTATCTCCTGCTTGCTAGCATCATACTCAGGCAATAAAAAACGGCATCCATAACTCCTAGATCAGGCTAAATTGCAAACAGCGATAAAAATATCGGCACGGGCCACCTGCTGTCCGTTCGGAGGTGCAAATCAAAAGGCCATTTGGACTGAGATGGGTTCGTTATGATGCGAATTATGGAATTAGAGACCGCCCGCGGTGGGCTCGTGAGGGGTCCGTTTGGGAGCCGCTGGTCGGTCTAAAAATAAATACAATGCATAATAAATTGGTTGCGACAGAGTCAAAGTTCGATAATTGCAGACACGCACATCTGTGGCAACAGGACCCAGGCCCCCCCATTTTCCGAGAACCGCACACGGCCCACCCTTTGACCTTGGCTGGTTGTTACCTCTCCAGCTGATGCCGCCCCATTGACGCAAGCCGAGGTGGCTTCGGCTGGATCAGCTGTTGGCCAGCTGGACGTAAACAACCCAAGATGCCGGCTCTCTCTCACTGCCACCGACGAGCTTTTCCGAGAGCTTCTCGTGTAGAAAAGATGGCGGATTTGCAGCTTTCCGCGAGGAAAACTACACCGCAACGTAGAGGACATGTAAATTATGGCACAATCGATAACAGCTGCTCGGAAAAGCCCTCGCAAATGTTAAGTGGAAGTTCAGGCCATGTCGGCCAGCATTTTCCGGCTGCACTCGTGCAACGTTCCTTTCGGGCAATGGACGCGTGTGGAAAGCCGAAGGGAAATCACTTACCGCCAGCCCCGCATCCACAATATTGCGTGTACAAAAGGGGCGTGTGCGTGGCTCCCGTGTGTGTGTGTGTGCCGAAAAAGTAGTGAGTCCTTTGGGTCCTCGACGAGTAGATGCAAAATACTAAACGCTAAAGAAGTGCCTTTATGTTTTACCGATTTTCCGCGCCTCACTTTGCGTAATACCAAATTAAACGGCTTAAGAATTACGATCTAAAGAATCCTGGCCAGTATCCCTTGCCTTGAGAAAGCCCAAGGCTAAGTGCTGCAGAAAGTGAATTTCAAGTAAAAGAAAATTGCATAAATTTACGGTTGACTTATAAACGTCAGCACAACAAAGTCCATAAAATATTTGTTCGAAAACTGTGGGTCCAGAAGTCATACCAAGAACAAGGAATAAGGCGGTGTCCCTGAAATGCGCCAAAAATGCTGCTGCTGCTGCTATTGAGTGCGAAGTTCACCTTCACCCGACGTGCATGTCATGCAAACGTATGAAAAATCGATACTGGATTCCGCTGCTGAAGCATTAGCCGTTGCACACTTATTAGCCGCCAACTGAAGCCACTCAAAACTGCAGTCAGTCCAACGACACAGACCCATTATCCCAAACAGAACATAGATTACACAGGCATCACAGGCAGAAAAGACCATTGCCATGGTGGACGCCAAGCCACAGGCAGCCGCTCCGGGAGCAGTGCCGGGCACACCGCCGGCTGGCTTTGCCGGGGAGCGCTCCAAGATCAAGCTGTTCATGGAGCGGACGCCCAGCATCGGGGCCCTCAAGTCCAAGTTCCTCACTGTGCTGGGCAACAGCAATGAGCTGCTCAACGGCATATCAAATAAGGTAAGAGAAATTGGGGCAAACACCGTGACTCACGCACAACCATCAATTTGTATGCGCAATAAAAATAATAATAAAATAAATTAAACTAAATCTTACATATTAATTAAACAAGACACTTGTTTAATTTCAAATTCAGATAATTTAAATTTTATTTTAGAGAGATTTTTAAAACAAAAGCATGCATTTTTGGTACCAAATTGCTTGAAATATTTTATAAACAGATCACAGGAACGCCGTTTTGCTTGACACTTTTAATCTTAAAAGTATTTGGAATATCCTTATGCTATCTTCTTTATAGTCTTTTAAATTATCGCTTTTATTACGACCTGTGATGCGACTCACGCACACCTCTAGGGCCGAGCTGGGTTAGCCTTGGTAATGAACGCGCCAAGAGGTGATTGGGGGTGGGAGATCTATGTGTGTGGGTCGGGTCGGGTCTATGCTGCAAAGCGACTGACACTTTGATAGCTTTGTTGTGCTGTTTGTTCTTGCCATTTCCGCTTTGGCCCTGCACTCGTTTGACCTTCACTTTGAGGCCCCAATCTGCACAGTGCTTGGGGCTGGAATTGAAATTGGGTGGCGCATTCTCCACTGCTTCCTTTGTACTTGACTTTATCTTGCTCTGAGCGCCGCAGCCTCGTCCTTGATGGAAATTAATTACATAGACGCCTGGCAACAATCGCTAGCTAGCAATGGCATTATTCATAGACACTCATGGGATTTATTGACAAACAGGGAATCAAGCATTTATAAATTATAATTTCTGCTTCTTGTGCTTGCAGCTGACGCTGAGCAGCAGCAGCAGCGACTCGGACTACTGCGATGACGACGAAGATGTGCCCAAGTGTAAGTAATCCCTGTATGCCAGCTATACAAATAGGTTAATCCATCCAATCCATATTACAGTTGACGAGAGCATTGACTACACAAAGATTGACTTTGAGGGACGGCGGGTAAAGGCTCGACGAGCGCACGAAGAGATCATCTCGGGACGGTATCGTCAGCCCAATTTGGCGCCGCGTAAGTCTTGCATTTTATAAGTATTAAAACAACTAATAATAATTAAAATAAACTTCTTTGCAGGTCCACGCCTAGAACCGTCGCGCGGCAGGCATGCTGCCAATAAGCTGGGTGGACCACAGCGCTCGAGCTCATCCTCCAGCAGTTCCGGCAGCAGCAGTGACGACAGCAGCTCCATGTCGCTACCCGAGAACCTGGCAGGACGCTCCCATGACGTGAGCAGCACAACGCGCTCCGATTCTATAGAGTCACGCCACTCCGGAGGATATGAGCGGGCCAGAGCGATAGCCGGAGCTCGGCGCAGCGAGATGGACATGCAAAAAGACATGCAGAGGATTGGCGAGCTGGTCGAGGCCCCACCGCCACACATCGACGTGCAGCCTCCTACGGAAGGAATGGGAGCAGGAGGAGCTGGATCCGGAGGGCGGCAACAGTGGGCTGGCGGCAGTAACTCTATGCGAGTGCCGCCGCGCAGTCGCACTTCGAATAGTAGCACGCTAACCAGCCTAAGGGACGAGCCGGATCAACTCCTGGCCAGCCCAAGTATGGAGTCCACCGACTGGCGACACTTCATTCGCTCCGAGTCGCAGAACTCGGTGCCGTCGTGGGCCTCGTCCATCAGCCTGGACTGCCGGGCGGGCGAGGAGCCTGTCAAGGAGTTTATGAAGCACTTCACCGCCATGATCTTCGGCGGCTCGCCGGGAGCCATCGATCTGGAGCTGAAGTCCGAGTTCGGGGTGCTGCTCCGGCTGGAGATTGGCAGGCTGTGGTTTACGCGCTTCCTAACCGAGCAGCGTCACAAGTCCAAGCGACTCGACTCGGTCACCTTTGGCGGCCTGGCCCAGTATTTCGCCCTGGCCCTGTTCGAGTGCAGCGAGTGCGAGGACTACGGCCCGGCGGCTGTGCTCATGAATCTCTGCTTTCTGTTTTACCACGAGGTAGAGGTACCCGGCTGCGACCCTTACCGCGAGTACCTGTTCTCCTCGCTGCGCCAGCAGCCCATCTGGCAGCAGCCGCGCTTCTGGAACGCCATATTCCACGACGCTCTTCAGGCGGAGCGGGAGCACCGGGGCCGGAGTCAGCTGAGGCGCCAGCAGCGCCGCCAGCAGAAGCAGCAGCAGCGCCAGGCGGCAGCCGGAGCGACGGAGGCGCCTCCTCCGGCAAAGTCACCGCGCAAGCAGGGCGGCGGTGACTCCTCGTCGAGCTCGTCGCACCAGGCGGGCTCCGTTCAGGTTAGCCGGAAGCAGAGCAAGGCCAGCGTTGGTCAGCCCCAATCAATCAGGGAGCCAGAGGATATTGCATTTCGGCAACTTGGGTAAGAACGCAGCTCTGTCTTAATTGAATCTCCGATTTAATTGGATATTTCACAGTGCCTTGACGTGCAACATGCACTCGCTTGGAACGTCTCAGGAACTGTGCCTCGACTTCCTGAAGAAAAACGTGGTGGCTCTCAACCTATCCAAAGGTAAGAACCGACTAACCTTGCTTTTCATAGTCTATGATTAATGTGTTTCATCGCTGATCTCAGACAAAGCCAAACTCATCAGAGACAATATCTATCGAATGTATCACGAGACGCAACTCTGGGGAGCCCGACACGCCTGAGGTGATCCGTAAGCTCCGATTTCGTATATAATCTATTGCATTATTCATTCCTTTACCTCTTTGACAGAAGTAACAATTTCAAAAGTACCTAACAAAACAGTGTTTCAATCTTCGTCTCAAATAAACCTAAACTTTTGTCTAAAGTCAGCCGAAAACTCAGAGCTAATCCTTAAATTAGCAGATCAATGAAGTTTTATCTGAACTCTGAAGTTTTTACTCATGTTGTTGTAACACTAAAGATAGTTATGAAGTTATTTGGTATTCTTGTAGCTGGCTTTAATTTCAAAGCGGAAAAGTGTGAGAGAACTTGGTGAAATGCATTAATTGGTTATAATTAATAATATATTAAAAAGGTAGATAAATTGGAAAGCTCATTAGTAGTTAGAACTTGATATCATTTTTAGGCAAATTTAAAATTGAATACAAAATTATACCAAAACATATCTCTAAAGATTTATTCGCTTTATTTCCATTTCAAAGAAGAATCATCACTAAAATCTCGAATTAAAGCCCGCTACAAGAACACCATTTTCATAGCTGAGAGATATTGGGGGCATCTAACCGAAAACTGACATGTACATGTATCTATAAATTGTGATAATAATATTTTGTGATTACTTTATATAGACCTAAATACCTATGAGTACCAAAATTATGCAATACAAGTAGCTAAAATATCGCAGTTTCAAGTTGTTACCAATAAAGATCAATAAAATGCAATATATCATATGTTTGTAATGTAAGAAATAATATTTCGCTATGGTTTAATACATCTGAATTAATAAAAACTTGTCACTTAATAGTTATTATGCATTATGACTATGAAATGGGTTTGGTAAATTTGTCTTTTAAGTTTAGTTGATGCTCTTCAGTTTCCTTGGTAGGTAATAATTTCACCAGTTACTTCTGGTGACCAGCACTTTGCATTGGGTTAATTTAATTTGGATGTGAACTTTGCTATGCTATGACGAAAAGAAAAACAATCAAAAGTATGCTTTAATTTAGATCTGTGATTGGCACCTAGCCTAAAATGAATAACTATTCGATGGAACAAATCTATTTATATCGCAGATTTTAAATATGGATTTATATATCGACATTCGAGTATATACATATATATATATACTCATATTTTCATCCATTCATACCTTAAAATTCTGACGATTAACCGGCGAAACAAACAAAAAGCCCCACAAATACTTATGATCTTCTTTATTTATTAAATTGTTGCAACACATAAACATAATTCGCTTAACTTCATTTTATTTGCATTTAAAAAGAAACAAAAACTGCGTTGTTTGTTAATCGCTTGAACTTGGCTGGAATTCCTTTGTTGCTGCTTGTAGAATTGCACTAAATCGAGGTTCTTGAATACTTTCCAGTTCGAAAAACATAATCATAGTCGACGCGCGACTTTGGTCAAAATGTTATATTATCCGAGATTTTCATAGGTGTAACAATGAATTTTATTTAATTACTTTGTAAAAATTAACCGAGCTAGGCATTTAAGAGTAAACAAAGAATTGGCTGGCGTGCTTTAACATTTATAGATACAAACTAAATACACAACTGACGGAGAATAATGATCGCAATTACAAGGATTCGTAATGAAATAATATGATAAATATTAATAACTAATAACATTAGACAAGCCTGAAGCTATAACAACAATTGCGGATGCATGGTTTGAACTTTATACTTTTGATTTGTGTTTTATTATTGGGCCAGATGTTCAGAGTTCAAATTGACGCTCGAATAATTCTCCTCTTATAAATATATACAATACACTTGAAAACCTAAGGTCGCTATCTCGTTCCATATATAACTATATATGCGCGTGTATATATCTCTTTTATTTAGGTAGGTGGTAGTTGATCTCCGACGCGGCTGCCATATCTTCGCCCAGCATATGGCTAGTTGTTGCGATCACAAGTTTGCGCCCCTATCCCTCGGGCTTAGTTCACGATGATCTGGAAGGTCACGGACCCCTTGCGATCGCGAGCGCTGCCGCTGTATATGATGTTCTTAGCCCAGGCGCGGCACTCAACGTCCAGCATTTGGCCCTTGGGCGGCGAATTGAACTGCACGGCGACTAGGGGACTCAGATAGCCGTTCTGGTTCATATACGGGTAGTAGTAGGACGGGAATCCCTGGCTGGGGAAGTACCTAATGTTCTGGAAGAGCTCCTTGTCCTTGCTCAAGTGTCCGTTGCAGCTCACCCAGATTTGTTTGCGCTAAAAATGTAAAGATGCATTATTATAGTACTCGAGGATATATCCATAAAACCCTGGCAATCATTACCTCCTCCACTGCCGTTCCGTTGATCATATGTTGGAGGTCATCGGGCATATCCTTCTGTGGCACATCGTATACCTCTGGCGTCCAGCCGAAGATCTTGTTTAGCTTCAGAAATATGCAGGGCTGATTAGCCTTGTAGCCGTAGTTGTTGGCCTTGGAGCAGGCGCCGAATAGGTCCGTGTTGAACACGCACACCTCGCTCGGCTCGTGGGTCTGACCATAGCTGCAGTGCTTCATCTCCCGACCCTCGGTGTGGTTGTAGTCTGTCAGGATTAAAAAGCATCAAGAATAAGCAGATTCCTTAAGAGACTTGTTGGTTAACTTACCCCGGAGGAAGTCATCGATCAGCTCGATCCAGTAATCGCTCTCCGCCGGCTTCTTGCCGTTGAACTCAATCACGGATCCGCGTTCCGTCTGTTCGCTCAATGGACGGAAGCCCAGGCCGGGATTGGTGCCTATCAGAGAGTCGTGCAGCTTCCACTTCGGTTCTGTATCGCTGATGGTGGACAGGAGACCCTGCATGCAGATGGTGAAAAGGGCGGCCAGCACGATATAGAAGATCGTATAGAACAGCAGCAGTTGGCCTGGAAAGGAATGAAGAAATTTGATATTAAAAAACTACCTTAATATTAAAGATTTGCTATATAAATGTATATATTTTTGATACATTAAACTAACCTCATCTCTATCTTTTGTATCCCACTTGCAAACGATTTAATTGTCTTTTACAATACTGGGTTCCATTGCGGAACTGAATAAATGGGGGCATGAATAAGGGGGTGATGAAGACGAGACCGGGGCTTATGCAATCCTAACGAGCACGCAGCTAATCGAACGCTTACGACAAATGCAGTAAATAAGGCCAGAGACAACAAACAGAGAGCCAGCGACTTGAACGGGGGAACCGGCGTTTTGTGTGTATTTCAATGTCAATAACATTGACGACTCAGCTAGAATTCAGTGGATGCGCAGTGTTCTGTCGGCTGTTTGTTACTTTCGCTGGGACACCAGACACCGGACACACAGCGCGGGACGCGGGACGCCGTACACCGGACATCGGCCACCGGCCACCGGACTCGGCCAAGCCCAGAGCTATTGCATAAATAAGCGACAACATCGACTATTCCAAATTGACAGCGACCTAGTCGACTGTTGTCCACTCGAGCTCAAATTCCCAAACAAATTAATCGTATGAATGAATATCGAATACAATGCATGGGTCCCAGTGTACAGTAGGTGACAAAGGCCAGAGGAAATTACACGGGGTTAGTATTGACCTGCTGGAACACCCTGTAGCCTCTGGGGCCCTCGTTTCTTAAGGCCTTTTTCCCCCTTAATTTCTCAGTTCCTCATACAAATTTCACAGCTCGCATACCAAGTTTGAAGGGTCCTGTAAACCACTAGCCTTTAAAAAACGACATGGTTAAGGCATTATTTATCAAGAAATCAGTTATAAATTTATTTATTTTTAAATTGAAAATGTTTGAAAACTTGTTCAATTATGAAACTTAAATTTTAAACATTGCAGACATTACCTAGAACCATCCGAGGTGCCACTGTGATTCATTTTTCTTTTTATCACAAATTTATGGGGTCAGGAGCAAATAGGGGTGGTCTTTATCGCTTCGAAATTCTACGACTCAAGCTATCAATTGGTAATCGATGGCCTTGCCAGTCGGTTGGTAACGACTTTTCCATATTTCAGTTTTCAGGAGCTCATCAAAGTTGCAGAGCCCCGTCAAATGGCTCTGCCGCTGTTGCCATGTCCGAATGGAAATAATTGCGTTCAAGTACAAGGAAATAAGTTTGGCAATGACCAGAAGCAGACAGACACACCGGGGGCAGACTATCGGCCTGGCAGTATGACGCCAGCCAGCCTGACAGACGTCCGTCGAGCAGCAACTACCCCGGCAGGCCAATTCCAATTCCACTGCCACTGCCACTTCCACACCAAAACCAGACCCACCAAGGTGGGACGACGCGACTGCCTGCGGCGTTTGTTACCAATATCCGATGTATAATGAATTCTGGTCTACATGCTTACGATTATATGACGGCAGAGTCCCCAAACATTCTTATGTCTTCGCCCAAGGAGGGACCGCCATTGCCTTTCCTACCGAAATCGATAAGTCTACTCCAGTTCAATGGCTACTAGTGTACTAGCTAGCGACTTGCATATATGTCGATTCCTTCAAGTCCTGAAAATAGGTATCACATCAGTTGCCACTGTCCCAGCAGGGGTTGCATTAGGAGAAAGGTCGTAAATATGGTTTCGCCTAATATACTTTTTATTGCTGTGCGGAGAGTTGTAGTAAAAACTTTATAGCGGTTAAATTAATTTTTTGTTCTATCCATGACACACTATATAAAAAAGTTGACCTTAATGCAAATAATAAATCAATCCAACACAGAAGAAGTCAATTAGAAAATTTTCCACTTGCCGCATTTTTTCTATTTGTTTATATTTTTTCAATACATTTATGTTCAATTTTGGCATATTCTCTATACTCTTTCTCCTTGAAATATATTTCTGTTTCTTCTTTCGCTAGAAGACCAAAAATAAACTTGGAAATGAAACAAAATGAGAATGCTTAAGCTAAGGAGAGATGCCCAGTTGAAATGGGAAAACCATTATGCGATTTTTATCCAAGAAGGCAAGTGCTGGAAGAAGCCGTGTGTCCATCCCTCAAGACTTATCCAACACTTATATAAAAGTCAAACAAGAAGACGGCAGGAAGTATCAAGTTTATGCATAACAGTAAATGCGACTCATGAAGAAAACTTTATTTATATGACCATCACCCACACCCTGCCAGTTGTGCAACCAGTCGTGGAGCGGTGCAACTGAGTGACCAAGTTTTAATAATAACACTCAACAATCCCGGCTTCGTCCTTCCGTCCGTTCGCCTCCTGGTGCGGTAAACAAACTTAAAGGGCCCGTGACCCATATAAAAAACGCCACTCCCTCTCCAACGGCTCCATCCCCATCCTTGCCAGCAGGAAACCCAACCCAAAACGCTACGTTTGCATGACCAACGATTGATAGCCTCGCTCCGTTCTAGACGCGGCAGTGGTCGTCACCCAAGTGGACCCACCAAGGCCGGCTAAAGTTAATAATTTAGTTACGTGCTGGACGCACATATGGCCAGGATCCGGGCCAGCTCGGGAAGTGCTAAAAACTGCTCGCCGAATGCCTTAATTTGCACATTTGACCAGTAAGCCGAGTAATTGTGGGAACCCGGCTAAAGACTAGCACATGTGCAGCCGGAATTCATTTGGGTAATGAAGGTGACACCCAAGATTATCATTCTATTGCATTTTGCTTTTTATATTATATTTCAACAGAAAAATCTGGTGAGGGGGTTTTAAATCTCTTAAATCACTTGTTCATTTAATTTATATATTATATATTAAAACAAGGCATTGATTAAAATTTCAGAAACATGTAATATAAGGTAAATATTTAAAGTAAAACCAAACTATAATAGCAGAAGAAACGCACAAAGCCCATGTATTAATTTAAATTTTTTAATATTTTTGGTGCCTAAAACAGGATTTTCCTTTTTTTTTCCTTGTGTACATGGTCACAAGCTCATAAACGGAACTCAAAGGAAGCAACAATTATGACGCCACCGAGGCGAAAGTCCCAGCCAAGGAGGGAAAAAAAACAAACGGAGACCAAGGATGCAACTTGTTGGTGTCTGTCATCATTATCCTCATTACCCAAGGACCACATCCAGGCAGATTGAGTGGATCCCTTTCCGCTCCCCAACGCCGGTCCCAATAAGCCGTCCCGAATGAGAGCGAAGTCCGTCTCCGTGGCGCCGCTTTATTTGTTGGTGTTCGCCGCACCCTTTGTCAATGCGTCACCACCCCAGACACACACACCCTGGCCTCATCCTGTGGCCATCTTTGCTTTCCTTTGTGTGCCGTGGGCCTATAGCCTACTTTGCGGCATTTTAAGTGAATTAATTTCACATGTTAACGATGGGTAGGGATGACCAGCCCACAGTAAACATTACTAGCGTTTAGTTTACTTTTTATTTTTGGGAGGGGCGGAAGTTCGCCAGCCCCAACCCCTTCCAGAATCAAACTTTTTATTATGTTTTTTTTTCTTGACCAAATTGGAAATTGCCGATTACTTAGGCTCGTTGTTTACTCCAAAACTTTTTAGTTTTTTGTGTTTTATGCTATACAACGCACAGTTTTATCTTTGAGTAGAAAATGTTGGTTATTTTTGGAAATGCATGGGGTTTATATTTTGTATCCGAGCGGATTTATACGCGACGGTGATTAATATTAAAATATATAATAAGTAGCAGTTCTTGGAGTCACAGTCATACAACTGAGATTATTAAACTTTTTTAAATGTAACATGATATATATGTATATATGATATTTGTTTATTAACATATAGGATAACTTTAATTAAATTATTCGCAAATATCTAACCATGAAATAATAATATAAAGCTTTCTTTCTATAGGAAAAGTCTAAAAGTCAAATAAAAGGGCCACTAGTGGATAGTAAAGGCATTAAATTAAAATAGATAAATAATTAAATTAATCTCTGTCTAGGCAAATTAGACTAGTTTAATTCAATTGTGTTTTTTTTTATCGCCGACTTTGTCGCTATCGTGACAATTAGTTAGCAACATGTCAATGTGAGCAGCAGACGGCGGGGGGCGTGGCGGGGCTATTGATGGGGAAATGAGATGTAACTGACCGAATCCAGTTTGAACCGGTTTCAGGTCGATTAGAAACTGGATACGGCACGGATTTAGCTAAAATTCCTGATGCATTGTGGTTAGATCAAACTTAATTTTTATACTTTTCTAAAAGTGTAAGCTATTAGACATTTTAAATAAAAATGAAATTAATTACATTCATATAAAAAAAAATCATCAAGTTGTAATGTTTTAAAACATAACATATCATAATATAAAATTTATACATCGAATGTCTAATTTATATCAAACTTCAAAGACTTTGTTCTGTAACCAAGTACATTCGTTGTAGCAAATCGGAATGTGTAACAGAGCGAAAGCATTTCCAAAAACAAAAATAAACAAAAACCCGCTAAACCGGTTCATCGAGAAGGTTTATCCCCAGCGAAAATACGAACAAGCTATCACAAAACCAAACAACGAGTTCTCAGTGCGTTAATTAATGAACACCAAAGCTTGAAATCAGCTTCAAATCGAATTTTCTCTGGAGATTATAAAGCTTATTGGGAATATTAATGGGACTATCTATCGATCTTTTGCTTTCCGCACGGGCTTATTAATCAGTCGGTTAAAGGTGAAAAGTCTGTGGAAAATTACGTCCAACAAATACACTGCACATGGTAAAAATTGCCGAGAAATAAGCAAAGGGAGGTGAAAGGACATGCAGCACGAGCTTTGTTTAATGATAGACATTAGGGCATGGCAGGCCAAACAATTTTAGCCATGAACATTGAACAAATACTTCATTAAATTGCCATACACATAAGTACCCAACGGCCATCTGCTCTCAGTGACAGGTGTGTCAACAGGAGGGTTATGTTCTTTGGGGCTTGGCTCCCTTGACAAATCGAATTGAGAATTAAACCAAAAATTTGGAATTAACATAAAAGGTTATTAGAGATAGGTACGCTAATTTCGCAAATAAATTATACATCAATTTGAGCATTTCGATAAACCCGTACAGAACCCGGCCAACTTAATGAAAAGCAAACATATGACGTCAATAGAACTTTTCAGCGTGTTCTGTGTGCCCCATTGAAAACCCGATAAGGCATTTGAACATCGGAGCGTTGGGATCCACTTACGTGCCCCATATACCCAGAGAAATGTACACAACACAACAGAAATTCTAGTATTGGAGCAGTGCATTTTATGATCGACAGCTCCGTGAAATATCGGTATCATTTGAGCGTGAAAATCACCTCCCTCTCATTCCTCTCTCTTTTACGCTTTTCTCTCCGTGCAAAACCTTGAATTTGTATACAGACCTCATTATAAAAGGCAAATATTATAGGCGATAAAAAGCGCTCTCCTCTGTGCTCATCGCCCAGCGTGTTCCACGTTCCCCCTTTTCCTTCGCGGCAGACGTGGGTCCGTGTCCATTTTCAAAAATTAAGAATTTGCATTCCTATGCTTTGGGCTAGCGAACAAACGCACTGAGATAAATAGGGTATTGGAAATGTATATATATATATATATAATATTTTAGAATTTTCTCTCTTTTTAAAGAGTTGCCTCATGGCTCGTGGGTGTTTTAACCAGATCCAGATCTTGGCCAAGCTTTTAATGGCAGGCAATAAAAAATATTTAGATTAAGAAGTACTCTAAGTAATTAGACGAGATAGTTGTGAAAAACAAGGGTGTAATTTCTTTAAAAAAAATTGTAAGGAATAAAAGCAAGGGTGACACATTTCTTATACATATGTGTTTTATTTTTATATCCAACTTATTATAAGTATGTTTTTTTACTGGCTACTGGTCTTCTCATAGTCGGTGTACTTGGGACATTCTCGCGTTTATCTTGTTTTATGACGTTGACTAAACATTTCTCAGCCACCGCAATGGAGATTTCCGAAGCAGCTTCTCTGGTTGCTACTCACAAAATGACTCGCCAAATCAACTGATAAGCGGTGTTTACAAACACCCCTCTTCCATAGTTTTCATAACCAAGTGAATAACATGTGTGCATACACAATAAAAATTTTTGTTTCTATGTACTCAGCAAGCGAGTATCAAGTGAATGTGGATAACTCATCTCAGCTTATGCAAAAGTCATTCCATGAAACGAGTTTTTTATGGTTTTATCGGGTCTAAAGGGCCTATCAAATCGGAAGGGATCCACATTTTGAATAAAAATAGGCAATGAAATAAAAGTTTGACTATACATTTTTAAGATTACATATAAAATTTCGATCAACAAGCCAAATATAGGAGCACTTTAAAATAATATAAAGAGTTTCTAAAAAAAACAAGAAATTTTAATACTTCAAACTCAGTTTAACTTAAATTATTTGTGTGTAAGTCCTTTAAGTAGTCTACTTTCCATATTTCAACAGATATTTATATCCTTTCTAAACTCATATTTCTATAATACGTCCAATGCTTAATGTTCCTGCTTATCGATTCGCCAAACGGTAATTAATAAATGAGAAACCTAACCATAAGTTCAATAGAAGTTAATTGTATGTTTACTTACTCCAGTTCTTCCCTGTCCGGCCGAAAAAGGTTCCTTCCTCTGGATTGTAGATCATCTGCCCGAAGGTTTGCTTCTTCGCTGGCTGCGGGAATTCGAATTCACCCTTGGCGACGCCTTTTCCGTTATTCTTCGACATTTTGGCGCTCTTCCTTCGCACTTGTTTACGGTTATAGTTTTGGATTCGAAAATTTGGTTAATATATTTTTCGTTGATGACGTGGACGGTGTGGCGCGGGGCGAAGGCTATGAAAACTGATTTATGTATACGATTCGCTGTGTATAAGGCGATGATTCAGCAGCGGGTAGTATATTCTTTTTATTTTCGCACTCGCAGCACTCTTGGGTGTATATTGAAAAACTTGTAATTATGCAATTAATGGCGGTTCGAGTACACGGATTGCTTAGCACCGTTGTAACTTTAATTCCTAGGTGAGTTGGGTGTTATTCTTGGGCGCGAAAAGCCAGAACGGAGGCACACAAACAGACGGTATGGGAGATACGAGAAGTTTGGGGAAACTCTCGGGCTCTTCCTGTGCTGCGGACTCGAGAAGCTTGCTGCGTGTTGCGCTCTCGGCGAAAGATCACCAACTAACCGAACGCAGCACAGCGAAAACAACGCCGACGCGGTCTTCGCCACTCAACACTCACACACGCACACGCGCCGCTCTCGGTCTGCCTGTCGGACTCTCCCACCGAAAGCTCCAAGATAAGAGGGGCAACACTGCGAGAAAAGGTCCAGTGAGTGGGGACACGCAAAAGTAGCCTTAATCGTTTTAGTTGCCCGAACAGCCTACGGTAGTATACTTGACTTAAAACGAAAGGTAAAACGTGAGTCTAGGTAGGTCAGTGACCCGTCAGTGAATTACTCGCTTAATAGTTTTTAGGGATAAACTTCACTTTATTTATGGAGAAATTATATGAACATTTTTTACTATTTAGCTATAGTTATTTACAGTGAGTCACAAATTCAAAATCTCCTAGATATCCTTCGTCACGTATTAGTCTGAAAATTATATTAAAAAAATGTGCTTTCATTGGGTACTTTTAAAAAATAATTAATACAAAGCTAATGCAGTACTAAATTCCAGCAGGGCAGTTGATTTCCATGTGTTAGATATTTCAGCTGCCTTATGCGGAAACCCATTTAATCTGCCTCCTCCTGCAGGTGGCATTTCCCTCAGTGTGCCACTGACAGCTGTTGAACGTTTTCGACACTTTGCCAAGCAACACGGGAAAAGGCCAAAGCAAAAGCTTCTTGGCCAAGGGGGGGCTGTGGGTGGCAGTGTTTGTGGCGGTGGTGTATGTGAGTGTGCTGGGTTTCGTGTGTGCTTTACCTTGTCTTCTCTCGGCCTCTCTCTGTGGCTGGCTACGCAAATAGAATAAATGATTGAGTGCAGACATCGGCCAGACAACAGCACACTCGGAGGCAGTTGATTGGGACCAGAGTTTTCCACAGTGCAGTAGAAATCTTAGATGTCTAATGGTATTCTGCCCCCTTAACGAGCCAGCGTATGGATGCGCCCCTGGCTCGTATATATGTTAATTTTACAACGAAAGCACAAAGAAAATCGCACGCACACTAAGCCTGGCCGCCCTCCGTGTCCATCACACTGACATGCGCCGAGAGTTGAGTACGCTCCACTCCACCCCACTCCAGCCCACTCCGCACTGCTCGCATGCTACACTCTCTCATTATGCTTTATTTTCCTCTCGCTTTGTTGTATTCTTCCTATGCTCACTCAAACAGTTGGATCATTTTTTTTCGGCTGCTCTCCGTTTTGAAAATTTCCACGCGGAAAACGGGAAAACTTGCTGGGCTATTGCTCCCACTGCTGCACTCAAAGAAACATTTTTCGTTTGTTGAGCATATTTTTGGAAATAAGTAAAATATTACTGTGAATTTATTGTTAATCAATATTAGTCAATTTTATTTATTTTTTTAAATATTATAGTCTTGTTTTTGTACATACACATAGACCTTTTTCAGTGTAAGGACCGTTGCCAAGTGTCAAGCACATTTGAGTTGATTAATTCCCATAAACGAGCATTTCCTCCTGTATGACCCCCACCACTTTGGGAGCCCCCAACTCCATTGAAATGGGTTGCCATTGCCAATTTTCCGTATTCTTGGACTGATGCTGCTGATTACGGATAAATGGATGCACAAATAAATGGATACGGCTTTATGTTTGTGTATCTCTGCGCTTCACTGTTGTAACAATCATAAGTTGATTAAATTACACTTGACAACGCCAAAGTACATTATGCCGACATCTCAATTGTAAGTCGCAATTGCTCCAGCTGAGTTTATTGGGTTCTCAGACGAGAGGAGTTTATGGGTAAGTTAAGGTAATTATCTTTCAGATACAATTTAGTTATCTGATTTTGACTAGTTGGGTTTTATCAAAAGATAAACATAAATACATGCTTGTATTTTTGTAGTTTAGGTTCTTAACTTTATGGAGTGCAACCTATAAAATATTCTAAAAAAAAAAGAATATTCCAACTACAACTAAAAATTTAAATTTATGTAAATATTTAAAAACGTATGCATTTCAAAGACAACAACTCACCTTCTCAGCTCTCTAATATGTTTGGTAATGTTATATGAACCTAGCTTCCTATGAAAGAACCTGCCTTGTTACTTACTTTAAATTTGAACTCTAAATTAGCAAATGTAATTATACATGACAGACCAGAAGAGTGTGCCCACTCCTGATTCCCTACAAATACATATTTATCTTCTGGGAACCAGTTTATCTGGTCTGAACCGATTTTCCAGCAAATTTCTGTATGCGTGACCGTGTCGATCTTTCAATCTCAGAGAGCTTCCTCATTAGAGATGCGTTTTGATTTTTCCATTTAGCGAAAGATCTTTGGCTCGTATCTAGCTTCGTTCTCCGTCATCCGATGGAATGGGACAGTATATATCTTTCATTCAGCTAATTAGCTTTCAATTAGCGGGTAGACATTGTTGTCATTTGTGCACTAAACTGACCAGAATAATTACAGTTCAATGGGATTACACGGGCTCTGCAAGTGACACTGATCTATTGCCGTCATAGTAATTTCATCCGACAGAATACTTTTACGATAATATTTTAAAGATCTATGTCAGCTGAAGATAGAGTGGATATAAAGGGTTTTACGACAAAAATAATAATAGATAATAAAAAAAAATATTCTTATTGATTTCAACCAGAATATATATCGGTCGCTCTGTTATGTAAAATTTGTCATAATAAATATTAAAAGCAAGCCCAATTTGTTAAAAATTAATTACGGGAAACATCTACAACGCGGAACGTGCACATCACAAATAAATTTGTATCCTCAAGTGCTTGTTTGATTGCTTTGCTTGAGAAAAATATTTAAAAATAGCCCATATATCAAAATGCAAACAGCAGAGTTTGGTCAATGATTTCCAATGACGCAATTCGCCGTCTTATTCCTTGGCTCGATAAGCACTAAATAAATGTACCAGCTACGAACAAATAAAATAATTATGATTATTGAATAGGTTGGTTGGAAAGCGAATCAATCTGGCTTTAAGTTTATTTATCAGTTGGCTTTCGAAGGCGGCTGACCAGTTCCAGGTGTGACGGCAGAGATTTCAGAGATACGCCTTTATCATCGGTCCGTTCTCGTGTCCCCTCAATGTTGGCTATCTTATCACATCAGGGCAATAATTGCGTTCACGTAGAGACAAAAGTATGCCGTATGCCATATGCCGGCACTGAATAAGGTTGCTACCAGACCCCGAGCAGAGCCCCTTAATTTACGAGTTAAATACTGCAATTGGAATGGATTTCTCACTACTTACATTTTATTTTTATTGAAAAAGATTTGAAAGCGATATATATCATGTCTCTTAGCAGTTTCAATTCAAGTAATTTTTACATCTTTCTCTTCGCACGTCTTAAATATTTGTAACTTACAAATTAACCGCAGCTCAGCGTTTCCGTAGCCAATTTTTTATATTTTGTGGTTGACAAAGTGTGATGTTGAGAGCTTTCACTTTTGACTAAGAAATGTATAAATATTCTGAATCTATATGTAATTAGTAAAAGTGGTTATTTTTGTTTGACAAAATTGGTCTGTTCTGGTTAAATGTATAGCAGACTCAAAAATGTAATCCGTAAAATTTCGATATAAATTGTATTATCTAAGGATTCGTTTTTGTTGATCTATCGGAAATGGCAGTTTGGATTGATTGTTATAAATTTGTTGCATTTATTTTGGGTCAGCGCTAAATGAGATTCATGTCTGGCTACTACGATCGATCCCTTTAAATGGTTTCCTTGGTGTCTTTTCGTTATAAACTAATGTGAAGAGTGCATAAAATTGCTCAAAGTTCAAAATTTGTATATCTTAGGCGGCATATATTCTAGCTAGGCGGAATAATTCTTGCAAATGTGTTAATGTATGGGAAAATATCTCACAATATTAGAAATTTTGAAAACGGGTATTTTGAACATTTAAAAGCAAACATAAAAACATCTAAATGGGGTGCCTCTGTTAGGATTGTCTGTCACCGCCTTTAGCGTTCTCCTCTCCACTCCACTCCACTGTGTCCATGATTGTTGCTCATCGAACACACCTTTTGTTAAAACATAATGTAATGGGTTAACGTTTAAAACGATTAATCGATCAGGAGCTCATAGTGAACGGAACCAATTCTCTCCTTGCGATCGTGGATAATGTTGCGAGCCCAAGCCTTGCACTCGACGTTGATGATGATGCCGCCTGGATAGGAAAAGGGCATGCGGTTAGACGATTGTAATCCATGGGCACAAACTACTCACGTTTCGGACGCTGGAAGTGAACGGCCACCAGGGGACTCAGGTATCCCTCTGAGTTCTGGTAGGGATAGAAATAGCCGGGGAAGCCCCTGACCGGCAGATAATTGACAGCACCAATGTTTTCCTGGTCAGCTGGGTTCTCGCCCTCGCACGACACCCAGATTGTGTTCAGCTAGAAAAGATCAGGATGTTAGTGCAAGGAGCGAAGCTTCTTCCGACTCTAAACTAACCTTGTGGGGCTGGGTTTTCTCCATCTCCCCAATGTAGGTCTTCAGGCTCGAGGGCATGGACTCGGGCAGGTCGCGGGAATCGTTGTAGTATTCCGGTATCCAGCCATAGATCTTATTGAGCTTCAGGAAGATGCATGGGGCACTCTTGTGGTAGCTGTAGTTGTTCTCCTTGGTGCACGGCGACCACGACTTGATGTCCACGTCGCACACCTGGCCCTTTGGTGGCGGCTGGTTGTAATCGCAGTTGTAGATGTTCTGGCCACGACCGGGAGTAAGGCCGGGTACCTTGTACACTGAAAGGGTAAACATTTAATTAGAATTTGTAGATAAATTACTCTTATTCCCATCAAACCTAATTAAAACTTGGTAACCTGTCATTATATAGCACAAAAGCGATCCTTGGTCACAAGATCACGATAGATAGTAATTGTGTTATGCATAACATTTTGTTTACAACCCCATAATATTGCTTTGCTAAAATAATGACTCAGTAAGCTCTTACCCGCAAGGAAATCATCGAGGGAGTCTGTCCAGTGCTTGTAGTTCTCGTGCTGGGTGCCTTTGTACCAGATCAAGGTGCTCTCCACGTTGTCTACCGGCGGCAAGGGGCGAAAACCCAAACCTGTGACCATAAAGATTTGGTTAGCGATGCCATTTTGAGGCCGTGAAACCATTGAACTCACCTGGATTGGTGCCGATCAGGGAGCGGTCTAGTGTCCATTTGGGTATGCGAGGATCGAGGGTCTGGAAGAAGGCCCACATGCAGATGGCCACCAGGGCGGCGAGTACTCCGTAGAAGGCCACATAGAAGATTCCGATTTTAGCTGTATCCGGGAAGAGAAGGAGGGCAGAACAGGATGAGCTTCATTGAATTATTGCGATTACAGCGATTCCCGGGGCGCGATCGCCAGCCAATTCAATGGGTTTGATTGAATTAATCACTTGACGGCGGACCCCGCGGTCAACCATGGGTTAACCCGATAATTGACGACAGCCGGCAGTTCCAGTGGGCTATATAAACAAATGGGAACCCACCCCAAGACAAGTTCTCAAGTTCGGAGTGGCTGGCAAGATGACGCCGCTTCGTGTCTCTCCACTGAATCATCGCCAGCTCTAGGCATGCAGCGCTCTTAGACGTGGCCCAAGAGAACGGCGCCTAATGAGTGTTATGCACTCAAGAGTGAGGCTGCTGCTGGCGATCGCTCTCGACGATATTCACAGATATGCGACATAACCTCAACCCGAGCGGAAGAGTTGGGAAGTGAGAGTGGCACCAATATTTCCATGGGGAGAATCGGAATCGAGCCCAAGCTCTGCAGAGCCGAGAAACAAAGCCCATGTACAAGCCACACACATGTGTGTATATTTCCATTTTGCCTTCGCTTTGCCTCCCCCCCCTCTGCAGCATAATTGCATTGCACACCCGACTATATGCCGACTATATTTAGACAGGGCCTTGGGCATGCCAAGAAAAACTTTTGAATGCCAATATTGGCGTGCACTGAAAAACCTTAGCAACGTCCAATTGATGATAAACGGCGCTGTGGGCTGCTTAACTGGCGGTAATTGAAGGCAAAAACAGATGCAGCATCTCTTCCTCGCCCCACCCCAACTTGTGCCCATTTTCCGAACTGTTGTTAATTTTCTACTCCCTTTTTTGCGGCCGAGTGCAACACTCGGCACTTCAGTGGGCGGCACGTTCGCAGCGAAGTGCTATTAAAAATAATTCTCGGCTAGGCTCGAACAGGTAACAGCGTGACACCGAAGTATAGCAGCTAAAAACCCCGTAAGGGCTTGACTTACAGCAGGTATATGCCAACACAAAACAACAAAAATGAGAGAATTTAGAGTGCCATAAACTTACCCCAAGACGAACGATCGCGGCCCATAACCGTGCCCTCCTCGGCGTTATATAAGAAGCGGCCTAAATGGAACGGCGTGGGCTTGCGCAGGTTGTGCAGATCCTCGTCCGTAAAGGACGTGCTCATTGGCACGGGCTTGGACATGTTTTAGCGGTGGGTTTTGTTCTTTGGATTTAAAGGCCTGTGCGTACAGTTCAGATTGAATATAACACGGTTTCAATAACAAAAATTTCCCTAATATTTGGGACTCCTTCAATCGATTTATTTTCGATAGAAATCTGTTTCCTTTGATTAATTTTAAGCCATAAATCGGTCTTAAAATTATTACTTATTGAATGATTTTCAATTTCTTATTAATTGTACATTTAGTAGGCCAAGTAAGGGCACTTGCAATTACTTAAATATTTAATTGAGACCTTTAATTAGAAACTAAACGTATAATGGTAATGAAATTGGAAACAATTGGAAACAATTAAGCAGTAATTATATGAAAATCAATATAAATTTATAAATTCACATAAAAGGAATAAAAATTTTAAGGGTTTCGATTTGTATAGGAAATTATCTATTTCAGGAGTCCCTTAATTATTCTCTAGGAGAAATGCACCAACAAAAATCCCTATTAAATATTGCAGCTGAACTAAAATTTTTTGGCGGTCTTCACTTGTTCACTTGTTATTTCCTTTAATTTCGCTTCACTGTTTTTCTTGGGTTTTTTTTTGTGCACTGCCACCGAGTTGTACAGATGTACACAAATATTGTGTTTTCACTCGTCCTGCTGCCGACTCTCTCCGAATTTCTCCCTGGATTTCGCTCAGGATTCCTCTCTGAACTTCTCTCAGGTCGTTCTGTACAACTCTCTCGAGAGACCGCCGCCTTGCCCTTGCAACCCTCTCGTCCTGCTGGGCAGTTGGCGCCTTTTTTGGCTCCCTCTTCCCACTTGGCCACCGGGAGGGGCAGCGGCAGCAGACAATGGAGGGGCCACCTGCAACTGGTAGGCTGGCTGGCGAGGAAGGCGCCTGTTGCAGAGTACTTCCGCGTTTTTTCCGGATTTCACTGGCGCATTGGCTTTGACCCGGCACTGGGCGCCCTATTTCTTTTAAACACTTATTTTAGCCACTAATTTCTTGTGCCAGCGGGAACAACAACAGCAGCAACTACAAAAACAAACGGCAAGAGTGACCGCTCTTTCCGCACACACACATACGCACTCCCGCAGCGGTGTGAGCGAGTTGTATCTGTATCTCTTAGCTGGCGCTCTTAGCGCTTGGCCACAACATACAAACAACCACACCTTTTTGAAGAAACTGCGGAGCGTTCTTTAAGATTCTTCAATTCACAACTGATATTTAAAATTGTGTGCGTAGTTTGCGGGTGTGTCGAAATCGGGAGAGTCTGTTCGCGGATCTATTGGTGCATTTCCCCCATCGAAGGAGCCGTGAGCTTTGGGAAAATAAATGAAAATTCCGCACTCGACGGACCACAAACTAGTTAAGTTATTGTTTGGTAGCGAAACGCGTCAGGACCACGCCACGAGTTGTTCTCCGCAGCACGTTTGGTCGTCGCTCAAAACAAATTTCAAACTGAACCCCGAAACTGAACTCTGTCCACATAGCAGCCGTCGCTGAGCCAAGCAACGGACCTGGCTTGAGTCAGATACATACACTGACAGAAAGTATTGTTAAAATGTAAGATTTTTACTCATAATAAAGTGATTACTTGGTCACGAAAGTAAAGTTTTATGTACATTTTGCAGGAACTTTAAATGATCCAATTTGTGTTGGTTCTAGAATTAGTTGTCATTGTTTTTTTTTTAATAAAAAAGATTTGTTTAAGACCAAAAATATATATTTATATCTGAAGCCTTAAAGTATCTATAACTATTATTACTAGGTGAGATACTTTTTGACTCCTTAGTAGAACCTAATAAAAAACCAATGGCCTCTGCGCATATAGAGAACATTTCATCCCTCTTTTGCTTTCAAACAAATCAGAAGTAGTTGGGAATTATAGGTTATAGAGTAATATCATATTAGATACAAAAATCTTAACTTAAGATAGTTTTGAATAGTATTAGTATATCTTGTTATTAGAATTTACTTATCTTAAGAAAAAAAATCTAAATTGCAAAAGCAAAAATTGCACAATTTTCTTTTCTTGTTTTTTATAGTGTAACAGCCAAGTTGTTCTCTGGCTTTGTCTCTGGCTCTGTCTCTGGCTCTCTCGAGCCGAGTTTTGTTTTGAGTGCAATGTGAACGCTTTTGGCGGCATTTCCCAGTTGAGTGGAATCGCCTCGCCTCGAATCGAATCGAATGGGAATTCTGGGACCTAGGGTTGTTGTGAGTTGAGTTGCATCTGGGTCTGGGTCTGGGATTTGGGTTGGGTTGGATTGGGTTGGGTTGCGTTGCGGACCGAGATTCGGAAGCGTTGTAATTGCCGTGGAAAAGCTGCTCCTACGTTGCACTCGTTTTAATTGGGCGGTGCCAGTGCATGTGCCACTGCAGCTCATTTAGGTTTTGTGGCCATCGGGATGAAGGGTGAAAGGCAGGGGGATTCGCGAATTGCAATTTGCGAATTCGTCAGGGTAGCGCAGGATGTGGCCATTGAGATTGCCATCGGCTGAAGTGGTTTCTCTCAAAGTTAAACCTCGTCTTAGTAAGCTATAAATATGGGTTTTATTTTAAGCGAAACAGGAGGGTTTAACTAATGTTTCCTTACAAAATACTCTTAAGAACGCAATTTGTTTCTATTAAATAAATTGATAAAAAAAATGCAAGCCAACTTGACCTCAAGTTTGGGGGAAGAATATTGCAAATATTTATAAGACTATAGGTCGCTACTTGTTTTCTGGGTTTTTCTTATCGTCTTATATTTTCTTATTTCTATAATGATTCAAATGTGGCACAAAATGAGGCAAGTATTTAATTAGAATGTCTCGATAGCATTGCTTGATGTTCCCTTTAAATAGAGAAATGCTGCTAAAAATATGAGATGAAATGATGTCACAAAAGCTAAGGCCATTTGATATAGATTTTTCCATTGAAAACATCTATGGGTTTAGATACAGCTAGCGAAATTGGTATAATATATGTTATATTAAAATATTAAATAAGCATCCACATTGACATATTTTTGTCAACGCTTAATTTCCCTTTAAATTAAATGTTTAAAGTCTGGCATGTTCCTGCTTAAAGTATAAGATAAAATGATGTCATAAAAGCGAGGCCTTTTTCTAGGGATTTTTTTTTTTTTGACAAAATGCCAATTGAGCTCAGATCTTAGGAATACATTTATTTATGTATTAAATTAAAAAAAACCAAATATTTTTAAAAAATACAAAGTGTGTTCATAAAATTCATAAAGAAAATATTCCTTCTTATTTCAGTTGAGTTCTGACTTTCAGTCAGAGTTCTTAATTTCAATTAATGAATAATTTTCAAGCCCAGGAAGTTAGTAATTAATACACTGCTCAATCTATACAATCTCTTTTAGGCAAGGCAATTAGTATTTAACTAATACATGCCAAACCGGTGTTAAATCTGGTGCTCAAACAGAAAACTGGGCCAGGAACTGGTTTCGAATGCGGCCAAAGGATATTTGGAAAGTGGGCCACACGGAGTTGCTGTACTCGCACGCACAAGGGGTGGGTTTTCTTGGAGAGCTCGCTCTTCCGCTGGCTAAACTGAGCCGTTGAAGTTATATATTTAAGGGACTGTGCACGCAGGATACACCAGAGGGCAACGTAACAGTTTCATTTAATGTAATGTACTTTAATCTATTTTAAAAATTAAATTATTATTTCCACAAAAGCAATAAAAATATGTTAAACAAAAAGGGAATTGATGTCCTTTGAATAGAGGTGCAAAAACATCGAAAATAGCATTTGCTTTATAAACATTTTATCATTTTTTTAGGTATAAATACAAGTATTAATCGATTAAGTATGCCCTCTAGTATCGTTATTAAAATTTCAATAAAACTGTGTTTCTTAGAACTAGGCATTAGAAATGCAGTCTCTGGGGCTGAAATAGCGATCGATAATATTTGCTTACAAATCTTACATATTTTTAAGCAAGATGTCGAAACAGATTCTTTAGAATTGTCATTCCGGGTTTGTTTCCGGGTGAATCAGAATAAGTATATACATATCTACATATGTACATAGCTTAAGGTGTAGAAAATCCGTTTTATAGCATTCCTTTTAATAATACCTATATATTTAATATAATCCCAACAACTAAGGTCAAAAGTTTTCAGAAGTATGAACTTTTAAACATTATTTTCTGATAAGGATCATATAGGACTAAATTTATAATACTCCAAATAACGAATTCAAGTTCCTGGCCAAGAGGGAAGTTACGCAACCACGAGGGCCATTCTGCGGGCCCTGGCAACGACCTTCCCTCGGAACTGGAGATGGTTCTGGAGAACACGCTCGCGGGTTCACCGCAATCTGATTGCATAATGGCGTAATTGACCGATATTGTGGGACAAGTGCCCCAAACACAGATCTAGTCGCGCCGCGGGACCAGCGAAACGGAATCGCCATTGGGCGGGCAATAAAATGGACACGGCTTCGGATTCGGACTCTCGACTCGGACGGCGGTCGGAGGACGGAGGAGGTCTCGGCGGGAGGCCGGTAAGTGGAATACATAAATCCACCCACATCCACAGTAATCTGCATTTGCCGCTAGCGCTAATGCGACGACAAAGAGACTGTCGCTGATTAAGGTCGGACTTTTATTAAGACCGCGAAGCTGGCTGGCACTACGCCTCGATGCTACGTTTACGTAACCCCAAGACTCACCCCAGCTCTCCATGGAGCGACCAAAGTAGGAGTTGTCCTCGGAATCGTAGATCATCTGCTTTAGGGACTTCTTCTTGGGCCTCTCCGGCGGCCGGGCATAGTACTGTTGGAAGCCATCGATGCAGTCCTCGGTGATGGTCGGCATTCTTCCGCTCTTGGCTAGCTTGACTGGCCGTCTCTTCCTCAGCTCAGCGGCGGTGCGGCTTCGGGCTCCGGATGTGGATGTGGAGGTAGACTTGGGGTGGCGATTGCTTAAGAGATCGCCGGAACGTTTGTTCCTCTCAAAATGAGCTGATGATCGATTTATTAATTTCCGTATGCCGTGTTCGGCGCTCTCTGTGGGCTCTGTGTGCTGTCCTTTGTGTCGGGATGTGTGCTGGCGTTGGCTTCGGTCCGGTGTGGTCTGCTCGGGGATTTGAATGGGTAATGGGAATAGTGATACTCGCACTCTGCTGCACGACAAGTTGACACCGCTGTGCGCCGCGCGACACTGATCTGAATCTGAGTTTGTGAAGAAGCCGAGCCATCGCCAGTCCGGGGGTGATATGCTGAAATGAAATGCTGGAAAGTCGGGCTTTGATTAGTGTCAGTTCTGTGTCGTTTCGGTTGCGGAAATGTGCGGGACGGTGGCGGTGGCGGCATCGCCATCGGCATCTCCGGTGGCAGCCGTGGAAGACGCAGGTCGTGGCGCGTGACACAATTCCCTCTTAATTGGACGTTAAGATCGTCGGTGGGTTTCGCGCTCGACGCCGTGGCAAATCCCAGCAGCAGCTGCCGGTGGAATTAGCGGTGATCATTGCACTAATTGCTGGATGAAATACGGCTTCCTCTGGCACTGTGACCACTTGCTGTAGTCATGGAACGGCGGCACTCGGCCTCCGTTCGGGTCGCGAGTTGTGGCTGCTGCTGCCCACACGTTGGGGATTCAGTTCTAAGAGTCGCGACAGAGCGTTAATTACCACGCATTTAAGGGGGAAAGGAACCGAGAGCTTCGAACATGATAATTAGCCAGCGACCGTTACGTTACGCAGCGACCGTTTCGTTACGTTTGGAATTCAAACTGCTGTTACGTTAGTGTCGTAGGCGAGGTACTTTACACGAGCTGTACGTGAAAGGTGGCGCTGGCAAGCTGAAAGCGTGGTTTGCGTACGGGATAAGCTTCGTGTTTATGACAGCGGCCTCTGGTGGCATAAAAAGGCAAAGAGAACTGCTTATCTCCAGGGGGCGCCACATACGTTACACTGAGAAAAAAAACTGGAGAAAAAAACTGAAAACAGTGTTGCCAGACTTTTCGGTCCCAGCGAACAGTGTTGCCAGACTTTTCGGTCCCAGCGACCAAAAGTGCCAGACTTTTCGGTCCCAGCGACCAGTGTTGCCAGACTTTTCGGTCCCAGCGACCAGTGTTGCCAGACTTTTCGGTCCCAGCGACCAAAAGTGCCAGACTTTTCGGTCCCAGCGACCAGTGTTGCCAGACTTTTCGGTCCCAGCGACCAGTGTTGCCAGACTTTTCGGTCCCAGCGACCAAAAGTGCCAGACTTTTCGGTCCCAGCGACCAGTGTTGCCAGACTTTTCGGTCCCAGCGACCAAAAGTACCAGACTTGCAGAGAACCCGCGACAAAAAGTGCCAGATCGGGCGATCTGAGGGTTTCGTGTTCGAGTGTGCCCAGATTTTCCGATCTCTGAAGTTTTCAACGCAAAGTTTAGAGAGTCTTATTTTCCAAGTTTGAGCAGATCTGTGAAGGTAATGGCAAGGCGGAGGAAGACAGATTATCAATCACATTCACCTGAATAATCGGAACTTGAATTGCGGCTAGTTACCACCCCGTAACTTGTAACTGTCGGCGGTCTCTCCGCGGAACAATATCATGGCGAGAAGTATCAGCAGCATCAGGAACAGAAACACCGTGACAACCAGGCCGATTGTAATTACCGTCGTTTTCTCCATTACCGTTGCTTAAAATGTGCTAATTTTTGCTTTTTTGTCTAAATAAATTATTTAGGGCTATTTGGTTATATTGGGATTAAATCTATCTCCGTCTAAGAACACGAAGAATATAATCATGAGCAAGCAAAACAGAATTACAATCACACACAATAGAATTACTGCTAGTCGATTTTTGTCCATTGTGACGTTGTTTTGAAGGAATGAAACTCGGTGTTTGAATGCGTTCGAGCACTCGGTCGACGCCTGCTTGATTCCCGAAAACGAGAGCGTAAGCCAACTTTACATTATGCCATGGCACAAGATACCAAAAACACCCACGCGACTGTCTTCTTATAATGACTATAACGAATACTCACTGATTATGGTGCCGCCACTTCCTCAGCAGGTGAAAGTTCCGGCGGTTCGTACATCTGCACCTCAACAGTTGTGGTAGCCAAGGTCGTCCTGGTCGCTTTAGAGTACGGACTATCGAAGATGAAGACAAGTAACATCACACACATGGCAACGAGGCTTAATATGACGGATACGCCTACAACTACGAGAATCGTATTGGCTGCCATGGATATGTCTTTTATTGGAGGGACATCAGGTTGACATTAACAGGAAGAATAACTGGATCCTTTGGGAAAAATAAAAAGTATTATTAACAGCCAGATATATGATTTTAGTATACAATACACGTAAGGAGACGCATACTTGTTGGAACAAAAAGATGGTGTGAAGCTTCGAATAAATAAGTGTTCTTCGATAATTTTGTGGTGAATTCAAAAGGAACAAGAAAGGAAGCTAACTTCGGCACGCCGAAGTTTGTATACCCTTGCAGATTGGTTTCGATGTTTATATTATAGATTTAAATGCTGAAAACACTCACAAAACAGAGTTTCATTACATTTTACCTATACTTATTATGTTTACAGTTTGAAAGTTACAGTTTTACATTCCCAGTTTTACATTTTCTCTACATCTACCGATCGGTTTATATGGCAGCTATATGATATAGTTGTCCGATTTTTATAAAATGTATACCATAATTTTAGAATAATAAAAAAAGCTTATATCTCAGAGTAGATAAACATACGTTGAAAAACAACGAAACTATAATTTTTTTTCCTATTTATTTCTCGACCGTTCCTATGGCAGCTATATCATATAGTCGACCGATTTTCATAAAATTTTTACCAAAATTCTGAAATAAT
>VNJY01000145.1:0-15386 GCA_008042715.1 Drosophila bocki
CAGCCAGGATGCCTGGTCTCTCTGATTCTTCTCTTGTTCTTCGCCCGACTTCCTGAAAAACAACACGCCGGATCGGCGAAAATAAAGTCAAGGAAATAATCCCGAAATACTCGTGTGATCATTGGGTGGCTTAGACGGGGAAGTTGGCAGAGGAGAAGAGTTCTTGGCAGCCACACCTTCAAATAAAAGTTCCGCTCGGCTTTCCGTAGGGATCTCGGCCGGCACCTCCTACGCCCGGCCGAAATTCGTTACATTGGTGCCAGGTGTGGGGTCCATAGGGTTTGCGAAAACCGCCGTCAAGCGTCCCCTGAGGGGCATAACCAAGAGGAACCGCGGGATGGTGCCGCTGCGTTGGACGCCGTGGCTTCCTTTCGGCTGCTCGAGCGAAAAATGGAGAACATGAATCAGTCGTTTAACCTAAAGTTCGAGCAGATGTGTACGACTCTCGAGAGGACTATGCTGGGCGACCGCTCCGGAAACAACGGGGCACAGCCCGCGCGCAGTCGTGACTGCGCTGCGCAAGCAGGGAGCGACCTGTATTCCCGAAGGATGGACACCGGACCTGGAGCCGCGCCAACTACTGCGCCGCCACCAGCGTACGACCTAACCTCACCTTTGGGAATCCTCGAGGTGTCGGACGCGGAGCTGCCGCCCACATTCGACGGCACCCGTCCCTGGCCGGAGTTTCAGCGCCTCCTGGACGACATGGCCGAGAAGTACCATTGGTCAGAAAGGAAGAAGTGCAGGAAATTGTACACGTGTCTTCGGGGGCGTGCCCAGTGCTTTCACGCCACCCTCCCCGAAGCCACCCTCCGCTCATATGAGGCAATAGCGGCTGCTATGCGCGAGTATTTCGCGTTCAGTAAGCATGCCGGCTATCACGCCTTCCACAATCGCATGCAGGGACCGCGAGAGTCGCTCGAGGACTTCGCCCTGGAGCTGGAACGCCTGGGCAGATGCGTGCTTGGCGAGTTGCCGGCTGCGACGTACAACAGCATCATAGTGCAGCGCTTCATAGACGGGATCCGAGAGACCGGATATCAAGTCCCGATCATCAGCAGCAATCCGCACTCGCTGACAGACGCCCTCGACATGGCCTGCCGCATCGACGCCCAGTGCCGACGACGCTCAACCGCTGCCGTGATGACCGTCGCTGCCGTGGACCCAGACGACCCCGTTGGCGCACCCCGGAGAGTAAACCCCTTCCGGAATGCCGTGCCGTCCTCGGGAAACTAGCTGCCGTGAACCTCTCGGGGCGGAGGTTGACAGCCAACACCGACAGCCCCAGCGAGCGTGTGCTCACGGCCGCCATTTCGCATCGGCGGCCAAACAACAGCCGCACACCTCCAGCTCGCCCTCAATCCCGGATTACTGGAGCGGGTCCACACCCCTGCGACCCTGCGCCACCCCTCGAGCGAACCCACCGCCAATCCCCCTAAGGAATCCCTAAGGGATGTGCAAAAACGACTGCCGATCACCCCGTGCCGAGTGACACTGCAGTTACCATCAGCGGAACAATTCGTGGCCACCGCTCGAGTCAACGCCAGACTCGAAATCGCTGGAAGGCCGGTTACTCACGAGTTCTTTCTGGTGGAGGGCAGCACTCCTAGCCACCTGGACATGGACTTTCTGCTGCGAAACGAAGTAACCGTCGATCTGAAAGACCTTCAGCTGCGGTTTCCGTGGGGATATCTGCCGCTATATGCCCCAAATACACAGCAGCGAAATTCGTTTGATTCGACTGCACCCACCAGTATCCTGCCATATAGCGACACCCACTTAACAGTTAGATGCACGTCTGAAGAACAGCTGCCGTTGGCCCTGTTAGAACGTGGAACACGGAACATGGAGATCGCTGCAGCCACGAACGCCTCGCAGCGTCCCGAACCGAAGCCGCCGCCCGAAGAGAGTGCTGCCCGAACTGCCGCCGCCGCCGAGTCTTACGAGACCACGCCGCCGCCGCATTCAGAAGGAGAAGAACCGTACGTGCGCCCAGTGGACTCCGCCAAGTCCACCAATACTCGGCCAGGAGGCTCGAGTCTGAGGAGGGGGTAATGTAACGAAAGCCGCCCAAATAGAGCTTTCGATCCTCTAGCCAGTTGGCAACGCGAGCAGCTGCGCAATAAGGCACCGAACTCAAAACGAGCTAAGCTGCGCAATCCCGAGAATCTGACAGCCAGGATGCCTGGTCTCTCTGATTCTTCTCTTGTTCTTCGCCCGACTTCCTGAAAAACAACACGCCGGATCGGCGAAAATAAAGTCAAGGAAATAATCCCGAAATACTCGTGTGATCATTGGGTGGCTTAGACGGGGAAGTTGGCAGAGAGTTCTTGGCAGCCACACCTTCAAATAAAAGTTCCGCTCGGCTTTCCGTAGTGATCTCGGCCGGCACCTCCTACGCCCGGCCGAAATACGTTACAATATACTAAAATATACTATTTCATATATCAAAATATACCACTAAAATACCATAAATAATGTCAGTTAATACGCCTGAATATTTGAACTTCATATACAGGTTAGGTTAGTCCGGACGGCCCTCGAGGGGCCACACATAGGCCAATATGGCCCATAGCTATCCGGGGAAACTCCTGGATGGACCTAAAGACTATTTGTGTGGGTTTCGAGATTCTTGAATATTACGGTGTTTTTTGCAAAGGCAAGAAGTTCGCCTGGCTTCCTCCTGGAGGCATCTTCTAGCGATGCCAGAACTGGAGAGCCTAGGTATCTCAGTCTTGCCCTCGTTAGGGCCGGACATTTGCAAATGAGATGCTCCAAGGTTTCGGTTGCCTCGGATTCATCACATTTCCGGCATTTGGCGTTGTCGGTAATACCCAGCTTGTCCTTCTGCAGTCCTTCCGCGAAAGATGCAGCACGTAGTGCGAGTTTCTCGTTGTGCTCTTTACACATGATTTTTGATATTCTGCAGATTGCGGAATTACTCCTCCACCTGCTTTTTGCGCTTGCGTCAGCCCGTCTCTCTAGCTCGCTTTGGAGCGTAGGGAGATAGGGACGTTTTCTGCTCTTTCAGTCGCTAGTCCGACGCCTTCCTTTGCAAGTTTGTCCGCGGTTTCGTTACCATCTATGCCTTGGTGGCTGGGAACCCAGTAGATCCTCACTGGCTTAGTCGTGCTCAGACTATCTAGTGACTCCTTGCTTGCCAGTACATTTTTTGAACTGGCCGCTGCTGATTGCATGGATCTTATCGCCGCTTGACTGTCTACGAACAAATTGACCGTCTCATGTGGACCGTTTATGCTCTGCGCAAGCTCTGCTGCTTTCCTGATGGCAAATACTTCCGCCTGGAATATACTGCAGTATAGCTTATACGACAGCCTCATTTCAGGGTATGAACAGTATATGCCCGCTCCAACTCCTCCTTCCATCTTGGAGCCGTCGGTGTATATATTGAGGTATTGAGCATGGTCCTGGCCTGACTTCCAGTCATTTGGTCCCTTGAATACTGTTGTGTTTACATCCGGGCACGTTCTGGGTATCATGTAGTCAGATGTACTGCTCATGTCTCGACCAATTGAACTGTGACCGATACCTTGTAGCGACCAGTTTTCTGATGCAACCAGACGTTGTGCCGCCTTTCCTGCTGTCAGTTGCACTTGGATATCTAGGGGATATATGATATTATGGTTTCGGGTGCTTTGGGGGGGTGGTTGACCCCAGCGCCCCTGATATGCAGAGCAGTGCCTGCCGCTGGGTTCTCTGCATATGTAAGCTTATTATACGTTTTGTTCTCCATGGCTTGCCACCACACTAAGACTTCAGACAGCAGAGTCGGACGCACCACCGATATGTAGACCCAATGCATTAGGGCGGGTTAGAGGCCCCATGTGCTGCTAAGCATCTTCTTGGATGCATATAGCGCTATGGTGGCCTTTTTTACTCTACTACATGGGCCTTCTACGTCTGCTTGCTGTCAAGTACAATGACGAGGTATTTGACTTATGTTTTCGGGGTCAGCCTGGGTTTGTTAATTTTCGGGGGGATCCATTGCGGCACCTTGTATCTCTTGGTGAAGAGAATAAGGTCCGTCTTGTTCGCATTGATATTGAGTCCTACCTTCTCCGCCCACTCACATATCTCCCTGAGCGTTGTTTCCATGATCAAGCTGAGGGTCGATGGACAGACTCCCGTGATAATTATGCTTATGTCATCCTCATAAGCTGTTATCTTTGGTGCTTTCCTCTCGAATCTCTTGATTAGGTCGTCTACCACCAGATTCCATAGGAGGGGCGACAGAACCCCACCTTGCGGCGTGGCTCTGTGCGCTCCTCTCACCATGGAAGCGGTGCCCCAATCTGATTGTACCCGCCGGCAACTTAGAAGATTTTTTATCCACAAGTTGATAGCGGGGGACGAGTTGGTCGCTTCTAGGCGATCCATTATTGCGTCCGTGCTAACGTTGTTGAATGCCCCGGATATGTCCACGAACACTCCAAGTGCATATTCCGTAGTGTTTAGGGCTCTCTCAATGGTGGCTACCAACGAATGTAGTGCCGTCTCCACTGATTTCCTCTTCGTGTAGGTGTGCTTGTTGGTCGACAGTTGTCTTCCTACATCGTTCCTGATGTATGGGTCCAGCAGATTTTCCAGCGTTTTAGGTAGGAATGAGCTGAGGCTTATCGGTCTGTAATCCTTGGGGCTCACGTGGCTGCACTTTCCTGCTTTGGGCAGGACGACAATCCGAGAAGTCCTCCATTGGATAGGGATATAGCCCGTGCTTAAACAAGCTGAGCCATGGGGTGATCACTTCGTTGGTCGCCTGCAGCATGGCTAGAAATATTCCATCTAGTCCTGGTGCTTTTATCCTCGCAAAGGAGTCTATAGCCCAGTGGACTCTACTAGAGGATATTAGATCTTTTGGGAGATGCTCTTCTCCAGTTGCTAAGTCCTGGTGCTTATTCGCATCGGATACCTCAGTGCATCCTGGAAAATGCGCATGCATAAGTGCTGTTACGGCCTCTTCTCTGCCCTCAGTCGACTGTCCGTCGTCGCGTTTGAGCTGACTCTGTATGGTTCGCTGCTTCGATAGCAGCTTCCGGAGTCTAGCCGTTTCCGGGGCAGTCTCTATATTGGAGCAGAAGTTTCTCCATGAGTTTCTCTGCGCCTTGCGTATTTTCTTCTTGTAGTCCCTTAGTAGAACTTTGTATTCCTCATTGATGATATCCTCTTTCGCCTGCTTGGCGATTTTACAGAATTCTTTGAGTTTGTTGCGTCGGAGTGAAAGGTCCTTATTCCACCAGGGTGGCCTGGTCCTCTTTCTCGTGTCCGATATAGGGCATGATGCGTGGTACGCATCAAGCAGTTCTTTGGAGAGGCTCTTTAGGGACTTTTCTATGTGTTCCGTGGATTCTACTGTGCCCGGAGAGATCGCGAGCCGTGTCGCGATAGTCTCCTTGAACTTTCCCCAGTTAGTATTCCGGGGGTTCCTGAAGACTGATTGTTTTGGAGAGTATTCGAATGCGTATTGGAACCGTATGTACTTATGATCTGAGAATCTGAATTTCAGTTGCGAAGTTTCTAGCTTAAGTTGTAGCGTAGACCATGCAATGGTCTGTGTTGTACGACAACATATTGGTAGTTTTCGACTGATCAGCGGCGGCGGGACCCATAAAACGGTAGCTCATTCCGGGTGGGTAGGTTCTTGCTGACGTCTAAACTTGACACTACGAACTTTAAATTTAAGAGTCCCTCAACAAAACAATAAGCCTACTCAAAGACGAAAAGGTGGAATCGAAATCAAATTTAGTCTATGGATGTATGAGTAAGATCTTCAACGAACTGTAAGGGGGTGGTAGATGCTACATGTGTTCTTAACCCTCCCAACCATGTCTCTCCCTAACTGGGGAAACCTGAATGTTTAAGTCCCTTCTTTTTATTTAATTTATACCCCCATGTCTAAAATAAAACTTAGAAATGCATTGTTAATTCTATCCTCTGATTTGTTTTTATATTAATTTTCCTCATTTGTTACTTTTCTCCAATTCATCGTTTCCTAAATATTCATTTGTACAATTAAAGGTTTTTGTTTCTATTCATTAGGTTGTAATAATTTCCAAATTTACATGTCTTATTTAAGTTTTAAATTGTCAAATAATTTTTTATATCTACATGTTGGTTTTTAACTAATTATAATTGTTTATAAATGAATCCGCCCTAGTGTATACTGTTTAATATGATTGTATTTATTTCCGAACAATTACATTTAATATTGTCGACCGCGCTGCGTTTGATTGCATTGAGAGCAAAAATGTGACTGATTAAGCTTTGGCTATGCACGTCATTCGATTATGCTAGTCGAAGACGTAAACAAGTTACAGTTAGGAGTTAGAAATGAATGGAAAAGTACTGGGCAGAAGCTCGCGCGCATGTGTAGCGATGCGCTGCTCGCTTAGCGACCGCTGATAAGGCCGCCGGCAGCGGCGATCAAAACAAAGAGAGCGAAACCCAATACAGGGTGTCTCGTTCCCAAACATACCGGCCCCCCTGAACGGTCGTTCAGCACAGAGGCAAGACAGCAATTTTGGTAATTGGGCGTTTGTAGGATCCATGGCCGTCTTCACTGTTACGACCCGTACTTTGTCATCTGATCCTGCGTGCACCTCGCTGATGCGTCCAAGAATCCATTTAGAGAGAGGTAGATTAGGCTCCTTGAGTACAACCAGTGTGTCGATCTTCAGATTCTCAGTTTCTAGATGCCATTTTGTGCGTTCGTGAAGCGATGTCAGGTAATTTTGTCTTTTATTTTGGCACATTTTTCCGAAACAACATCCATAACGTTCCTGGAATTCACAGCTGGCATATTCAGACCGGAAAAAATTTGCGCAGTCAAAGTTTTAAATGCTTTGGAATCTAAAATAGCAAATGGCATTTTCTCGACCGTCACCAGATCAACGCAAGCCTCTTTCACGGCACTTTGACTCATAGTCGAAGAAAACTTTATAAGTTTTCCCGGAATATCCTCTTCATCTTGCTGGGCCAATTCAGATTGATATATTTCGTTGTGCTTGGATTTTAAATGCCGTTCCAGATTGCAATTATAGTTTCCGGAAAATGTCTTATTGCATACTTTGCACTTCGATAAGTTTTGTCCCACGTCAAAATCAAAAAAACTCCGCGAAACATAACTACGTTTACGACCCATTTTTTTTATTATTTGCAATTTTTTAAGCGAGTACGATTAGCGAGCGGTTGCTTGTAAAGTTTAACTGCATCAACTGCCAAAACATACAGGCCTGCTCCGGTAACCGTAAAATTTTTTCGATTTCGTTTTGGGCGAAATCGAACTGTTTTTGCTAGAGCTTTGGGCATTTATGTTGTAAACAAGACAATGATGAGCATTAAAATAGGTACACTTACATATATGCAAAATAATAATAAGTAAAATTAAAAATATAAATTAATATTATAAAATGAGTAAAATTAAAAAAAAAAGTATTTAAAAAATTTTTTTTTTATTTAAAAATGAGATTTTTGGGTTCGTCTGTTTTCGATTCATATAAGCATGTAAAAATTTTTTCGAAGAAACCTCGCAGAAAAAAGTTATTACACATTGAGCGAAATTCTGAGCGAAAAAATATCGCTCAAAAAATGATCATTATTTTTTGATCGAAATTTTTTCGCTCAAAATAATAATTATTATTCTTTGAGCGATTAAGTAAATATAAAATTATAATTATTAATGGCAAGCGAAATATATTAAAATCAATAGATAATCATTAATCGCTGATTTTTATTTTTTCACTTATAATGATTACGTGCGATCAAAACAAAGAGAGCGAAACCCAATACAGGGTGTCTCGTTCCCAAACAATAATAAACATTAAGAACTAAATTTTAAAGTGTAAGAAATAATTGTACATCTTTGTTTTCTCAGTGTACGTTGTTTATCTTCATAGTTTTCTTTTTTACACTAATGTAACTTTTTTTCTCATATTTTTCACAACCACATCAACAGGCCGTGCTTTAATTCATGTTTTAATACTTAGAATTTCAAATTATGCGAGAACATCAATACATATATATTTGCTATCGGCCAAACCAATGTACACGAGCTCAATTTAACTCTTACCGAATCTGGATAATCAAAACAAAAGCTGCGACTGCTTACGTCTGCATTTAAATTCTTATATATTATTTTTTTTCGACTTAATTATTTCGGTCACAATTACGTTTGTTTGGAGTCTCGGTTCGCACTAAATATTAATTGTTTGATTTGCATGTTCATGGTTTGCTCGATTTGATTTTTCTTCGTGATTTCTAAAGGCTTTTCGTTTTCCAATGGCAAGAACGTTGTTGCGAGGATCTAAAGAAATTTTCCCATTTAAAAGAGTATAAGCGACAGGTTATGTTAGAACTTATGAATAGCGCCCAAATAAGAACACGTCTTCATTTGCCGAGTTAATATTTCAAACTGATTTTATTTCATTCACGAGAATGTATTTTGTTTTTAGTTTTAGACCCACGCATCGGACAGTTTCCGATCGTGAGAAATATTCTAAGTGCGATAAGGGTGCACACAGTCACCCCGATAGCACATATCTTAAACAAACCCAGACCGCTCGCAGGAGGTCATATTTCGGGTTGCTTGTATTACAAAGGCCCAAGTGGCGGTTTCAAATAGCTATGCACACAAGTGCTAGACAGTGCACTGCTGTATGGACTTAATCGCTAACAGATGCTTCTTATATATAAACGTGTTCATGTTTGAACAACTTACGTAAGTCGATCTTTCGGGTCTGCCAAAGAACAAGGGTTTGCAACACAGGTTGGCAAGAAAGAGTTTGGCTACGGCCACGATTACGAAAAATGTTGTTATTGGTTGATCCAGTGGCTATTAGAGGGTCAAAGGTTAGAATTTATATTTTCCAACATTTGCACAAAATATTTACCGTGCAGGTTTAACCAGCAGCCTAAAGTTAAAATAAAGCTGACAGAATAGCGGAGCACTTTCCGTATCGCGAGATGCGAGCAGATTTGTATGCCTGGACTTTGAACTTTAATGTCCAATTTTTTTGGCAGCGTGCACAAATAATAATTAAGAAAAGAGCGATTGAACTGCTCGTAGGCACGACTTAAAACGGAAAGACCAATTTCTGGGCTTAAGAGCTTTTTATCGGTTCTCAAGCCGACGAAGGGGTGCATTCAGATTAATCTTTTTTTTTTTTGTCATTCACAGGTAGTTGTCGAATTATGTGAATAGTGGGTCCTACAAAGGCGGGATATGACGGGATTTTAAAAATCGAAGTCAAAATAAAAATCTTTTCTTTCCCCAACCTTTGTATATGGAAGAAAACTTTCTTGCAATTAAGGCGACCATTACAAACTCCATACTTGTTTAAGGTTATTCCAGTTCTATTATATGGAAACCAGGGTAAAATAGAAAATTATGCAATATTCGATGACAGAAGTTCAGGTACCTTGTTGGAGGAAGCTGTTCCTGACCAATTGGGACTAGAAGGCCAATGAAGTCCAATAACCCTGCAGTGGTACGATAACAGAAAAAGTTTAGAAATGTCTAAAAGGTCAGATTTGAAATTTCTGGCATAAATGACCTTGTGCGATGTACAAGCGGTGAAGAGTCTCGATTTGCCAACTCAGTCGCTGGCAAAGAATCAACATGATGTACTAATGTACCTATATTGGATTACAGTGACACTGAACCAGTCTTGCTCATCGCACTTGACAACCATTTAGGTCTTCCGAAGAGGATTGTTGTAAGAGGAAGTTTAAAACCAGTAGCTATTGATACAAAGCTAAGATGGTCCAAATTCAGAGTTTGTTGCACAATCTGAGAATTTCGGAATGACTAACTTACCACCCATAAAATCAATTGATTATGCAAGAGCAAAAGAGCTGATGAGTGAAAAACAAACACATGGGAAACATTTTATAATCGAATTACGGTGGAAGGAAAATGTAAAAATGCCAGATAGTTACACAATGGTTGAAAAAAGTTTGTATGGAGTCGAAAAGAAGATGAAAGCTAATCAAGAATAACCAAAAATATGTCGATATGGGTTATGCTCGCGAACTAAGTTTCCCGGAAATTACGTATACGTCCAAACTCGTCTGCTACATTCCAAATTTTTCGGTACAATCAGTTCACAAGCCAGATAAGATGCGCATCGTTTTCGACCCAGTTACTGAAGTCGAAGGCCGCTACTTAAAGGTCCTGATAATCTAAAACTCCTCATATCAATTCTAATGCAGCTTAAGCAAAATCAAGTCGGTGTAACTGCAGATATTCGGGACATGTTTGTACAGATACAGATCAACGAAAATTTATTAGATCAAGATACCATCGAAAATGAAGCAGTCCAAAAGGGAATTAAAGGGATTATCAACTGCCCTTTACAGTCTAACGCCGGAGGATGTTGGGAGAGGCTGATACGAAAAATGCAACGATTATTAAGTAAAACGTTGCACAGTATCAATCCACCCAATCACACATGTATACGAAGAACCCCTAACATCAAATCAGTTTTTAATGGGTTGTACGAATTCGACAGAGGCGCCACAGCCATCTATTCACGATACTTACGATACATTCGCGGAAATGCGTCGATATCGTCGCGCTGAAGTCGATCTAAAGAAGTTGCTGCATAAAACGAAAAACGATTATTTCTCAGATCTACTACGCAATGCAGACCCCACAAAACCGTATGGATTTAACCTCTGAAAAGCAGCAAGGTCAGTAAAACGGCAGCCCCAACGCAAAATCCCTATAAAGCGTGCTGACAACACTTGGTGCAGATCGGATGCAGAAATTTCTGTGGCTTTTGCCGACGAACTGGAAGGTCGATTTCAGCTATTTGACCTTGGTAAAAGTGGGGACGTGGAAGCAAAACTGGCTTTTCTTAATACTTCCTGCCCATATATAGAGCCCATTCGTTTTGTAAGTCCGGAAGAAGTTTATCTATCACTTCCCACACAATGGAAGTGCTCAGTGATATCGATGATACCAAAGCCAGGCAAACCGGAGAACCTTTTTGCGTCTTACCGGCCAAAAAGCTTGCTGCCAACATTCTATAAAATATTCGAGAGAATATTTCTTAGCAGATTGATGGCAGTAAGAAGTGTTCAGGATGCCAAACTAGATCATCAGTTCGACTTTCGGAATCACCATGGAAACCCAGAGCAGGCTTATCGAGTAACGCAGAATACCTTAGATGCTTTAGAAAAAGGTCAGTACAGCTCTGCTATCTTCCTTGACGTAAAGAAAACCTTCGATAGAGTGTGGCACAATGGATTGCTTTTTAAGCTAAAAACTCCTACCAGCTGCTCAATACCTCCTTCTGAAATCGTACCTACTGGAGCAAAAATTCATGGTTGATGTGACGTACTGTAAGTTAGTGTTTTGGGTCCTGTGTTATACACCCTTTACACATTTGACTTGCCTAATCCCAGAGAACCGGAACACTCCATGCAACTTATGCTGATGACACAGCCTTTATCGCAAATTCAGCGTGACGAATCGAGGCTGCTAGACAACCGCAAAACTTTTTGGACATATATAGCGAGTGGACGAAGAGGTGGAACATATCCATAAATGGAAATAAGTCGCAACACTGCAATTGTTCCCTGCAGGACAAGCTAATTCCTCAATCTCCTCAGGCCCAATACCTGGGATTGATCCTTGATAAGCGGCTCACGTCGAGGCAGCACACCACCAAAATAGCAACAGCATGCCGTGGAAAACTAAGAAAGCTAAACTGGATGCTAAAGTCCACAAGCAAAATGAGCCTCAGCAACAAAGTTCTGCTCTACAAAGCAATAGTTGTCCCTGCTATGACCTATTGCATCCAGATATGGGGTACTGAGTCCGAATTTAACGTCATTAAAGTGCAAAGGGTCCAAACCTGGGCGCTGCGCACGATCACAAATCCACCCTGGTTTGCTAGAAATGCAGATATCGCTAACGACCTCCAAATGCCAACAGCGAGGGAGCAGATCAACAGGTACTTAAGTCTATATAATGAACGGCTTCTGGCCCATACCAACCACCTAGCGGAATCATTGGCCATCCCCATGACCTGACGAAGGCTGAAGAGACCTTTGGTTAAGAGGGAGGCAAAGAACTCGAGTCCTACACCAATAACTAAAATGGCTTTGTAAATTATAAATTGTTATTTATCGTTTGTTGTTATGTATCATTGTTATGTTTGTTGCTAGTGTTAGTCCCTACGTTTTATAATCATTGATTTGGTTGATTAACGTATAAATAAATATGGACATATAAATCTCGTTATCACAGCTATTCTGCATTGGTATACGGCTAACTACAAACATACCCAATCACACTCATTGCTTCCGAAAATAGTACCGAGAACAGCACCGGTCACCCAAATAGCCGAGTCGATCTAGCTATGACCGTCCGTTTGTCAGTTTCTACGCAAACTAGTCCCTCAGTTTTAAAGCTATCTGAATGAAACTTTGCATATTGTCTTCTAAATACTCTCACTGCTATATACATATGTCGGAACGGGTCGTATTTACGTTTATATCCTTAAGCTGCCGTAGAAATGATTATCAAATTAAAAAAAAATATATAACTTGGCGTTTTTCAACATATCCTCATTTTCTTTTTTGGGATATGGCCATTTTTTATTAGTTCAGGCTTTCGGTTTTAATATGAACAATCGGGAAATTAATAAAAAAAAATGCTAAATTCATTGTTTTTCAACGTATTTTCATCTACTTTGAGATATGTGTTTTTATTATTCTTTAAGAATTTCTGTTGTAATTTTATGAAAAGCGGATGACTATATCATATAGCTGCCAAAGAAACGATAGGCGTACAGAAAAATGTAAAGCTGCGAATGTAAAAATGTAACTGTCAAACTGTAAATATAATAAGTATATGTAAGTGAAATAAATGTATTTGTCGGGAGCAGCCGCAGCATTCAATTTAAAATCATTTAAAAATCATTTATTGTTTGCCATTTGGTCAGCATCACTGACAACAACAATGTAAACAAAAGCTCCCAATTATCTATTTTGCATAAGATAAGCCGAGATAAGCGACTGCGCTCGCTGCTCTCTCGGACCTACGCACTCTCATCATTAACATTCGCTTTTGATCGCTGGTACGGAGCAGCTCGTTCGCTCTCTCCCACAATAAACTCATTTGAAATCGAACCACATTTCGGCTTTTCCTTTAACACCGTTCTGACACACGCATAATTCTCTCTCGTTAAATATTCGCAAAAAAGGTGGCATAAATTAATGCCTCCTCTAAACAGTATTGAAACTTTGTTTTGAGTGTTTTTTAGCATTTAAATCAATTTAAATCCATCAATTGGATATTTGTTTCGGGATGTCTAACAATCGTTGTGCCATTTTAAAACTGTTTCAATAAGGAAATCGCCAATGCGACATTGTTCGTTTGCTTGGCATACCAAAACAAACGGTCTCTGACGCTATCCGGCGATTTAATGAGCTTGGCCATGAAGGTGACCGTCCCGGACGAGGCAGACCATGCACCGCTAAAACTTCCAGAATTCGCCAGATTGTGAAAAAGCGGATCACTCGTAATGGCAGAGTCTCGGTCAGAAAAATAGTCCGTGAAATCGGAGTGAATCGAGAAAGTATTCGGTTGATTGAAAAAAAAATAACTTAATCTCAAGCCCTACAAGCTCCAAAAAGTGCAGCTTCTTACGGGTGACCATAAGCGCGTGAGACTCCAAAGATGCCGTCAGCTAAAGCGTCGGGCCGCAGGTCAAAAATGGGAGCGTATTCTCTTCACGGACGAGAAGATATTCACCATCCAACAGGCGCACAATCACCAAAATGACAGAAGCTGGTCGGCTGAAGCTCCAGGTACCTCTGCAATAATCGAGCGCCGTCAATGTGAGCAGTCTTTAATGGTTTGGGGAGGAATATGCGCCACCGGCAAAACACCCTTTGTTTTCATCGATCAAGGCGTCAAAATCAATTAGGAAGTGTACCGACGGGACATTTTGGAAACTGTTGTGCTTCCTTGGGCCCAGCAGCACTTCGGTGATACGGAGTGGACGGTTCAACAGGATTCAGCGCCAGCCCATAGAGCCAAATTGACTCAGGACTGGTGCAAAGCCAATTTTCCGGACTTTATCACATCCAGTGAATGGCCACCTTACTCGCCAGATCTTAATCCGATGGACTACAAATACACAATAACACAATACATATTTAATAGTTCTGTATTTGCATTTTTTCTCAAATACAGTTCCTTAAAAAGTTATCATCAAAAATGTTTGTCCGGGTTATTTATTGTCACCCTGTAATAATCGTATCAGTGCTTAATACGGACAAGCTAAACACAATTTCGAAAATGTATATGCATGCCTCATGCCTCCAGCCTGTTCTTGGGTTTTGAAATTTTAGTTTTATTCTCCTAACTAGGCTATAAGGTGTTTTACGCACCTAAAATGTAGCTATATTTTTTCTAAACTTTAAAAGCATACAAAAAGCAATGTGCTTTCTCCAACATAGTAATAAAACTTAAAACAGAAACAAACAAGGGCATACAAGTCATTAACTTGTTATTTTATCGCTCGCACAAGAATATATAAAATTTATAGGATGAGTTTATGAAGTATATTAATAACATAAATTTTACCTGATGTCTCGTTGGAGCTTGTCGAGGAAATATTAAATATCGCTTTGTTCTAAAATAAACATCTTTTGTTGCTGTATACTGCCCCAGGTTCATGCAGAATACTGCCAAAATAAATATACACTCGCACCTTGTCATATCAACAGCAGATATTCAACTAAAACAATAGTCGAAAAATATTTCTGCGGAGCCTCTGTCGCACAAGTACGCTGTAAATGAAGCAAACGTTGCTGACTTTCTTTATTATACAAGTGATGTTCTGAGTTATAAGTATAGGTCCGAGCATTTAGCTAAGGCAAGTAGGTTTTATAATTACCACTGCTTTGTCAAAAAGTAACATGTGTTTGGTAAATTACATACATATATAAACCGGCGGCTATGTGTCGGGTGTTTCTATGTGTGGCATATGGGAACTTCGATAAATGGACTATATTTGAGGCGGAGGACAGGAAAAAATGTACTAGAAAAAAAAGAGATCGCAAATAAGAGTTATGAGTAAAATAAATGTTACTCCCAAAACAATGAGCTGGAAAGATTAAAAAATTTAGGTATACCATAATTTTTGAAGGAATTTTCAAAAATAAACAAACTTTTATAACCAATTTGTTTAACTTTTATATTTAAATTTTAATAAAAAAAGTGGTAGAAAAATTATTATTTTTAAATTGTTATATTAAAGTTGAGTCATAACTGTCATTTTCAAGTTTTAAAATAATACTATATAAATATATATATATAAATATATATATATATATATATATATATATATATA
>VNJY01000146.1:0-53244 GCA_008042715.1 Drosophila bocki
TATATTTTTGTTATCTGCATTTTGGGCTTGCCATTTGTAAAAGGTATTTTAGTATCCTTGTTTGTTTGGGGAATGTAATAAGCATTACGTATTCGCATATTTTTATGCATAAGCAATAACCACAATATATACATCAAACGAAAGGTATTGAAGCGTAGATTAATTACATATATAAATCTTTAATATATACCGCTCCGTTGGAAAGTTATTGCGATTCAATTTTTATTTTCAATTTTTAAAATAAAAATTGGAGAATAATTATTATTTTCAATTTTTAAAATAAAAATTTTAAAATAATTTTTATTTTCAATTATTATTTTAAAAATTGAAAATAACTGTTATAACTCAACTTTTATATACAAATTGAAAAATAATAATTATTCTACAACTTTTTTATTAATATTTAAAAATAAGAGTTAAAGCGCAATTAAAAAATAAAAATTGGTTATAAAAGTTTATTTTATTTTTGAGAACTCCTTCAAAAATTATGGTATACCTAAATATTTCATCTTTCTAGCTCAATTTTTTGGTAATAACTTTTATTTTACTCATAACTCTTATTTGCAATCCCTGGTTTTAGTTTTCAATTTTGAAATCGAAAAATCGGTGCTCCCGTTTTCGATTTCGTAAGATTTTTCGATAAGTTCGATAAGTCTATCGCCAAGGCTGCCATATTGTTGGTGAAAAGAAAAGAACCTGGTAAAAATACTTATGAAATATATAAGAAAACACATTAATAACTTTAGAGGAGGGCCAAAAATGTTGTTTAAAAATATTGATATTTAATTTAATTACTTAAATGGTCGAAATTGCATACCATTGATTAAATGAAATGCTTATATTTCAAATGACGCGCACTTTTGTTAATTGTTCAACTATCTGGCAGCACTTGATAGAGTTTATGGGCTGCACTGGCAGCGTGCAACAGCTGTTCTGAGCGAGCGCACGTTTTTTTAAGTTTACAAAAATCTCGAAACAGTGTGCCTTTTGCCAACAAACAAATGCGAGAGAATGGTGGATAACATAACGCTGAATGTGAACGTTGAGCCGCCCACCAAGGCGGCCAAAAAAACTCAACAGGTAAGCGGATTCCTCTGCTGTCCAATCCCTGTTTACTAAGTCATTTATTTTGGTTTTTCCAGAACCCAAAGGCAACCTTGCCCGCGGCAAAGAAGCGTGTCTCCGACATGCAGGATTTGGGGTTTAAATTTGATGTGGACAAGCCGAAGGTCAGGGCGACTGTTGTGCGGCGCAAGGCGACATTGACGAGATCGGTTTTAAAGCCAAATTCGACTCCCCTAGGTGATCCCTCCGAGAAAACTAAGTTAAAGCCAACAAAAGCCACTCCTTCGAAGGACAACTCCAAGCTAAATGCGACTCCAACAACGTCGAGTGTTGTGCCAACAAAGGACAGTCCTTCGACAGGCGACATTATCCTAAACGTGACCATAGGTAACTCGAAAACGCCCCCGAAACCAAAACTAAAACCCCTGACAAGGGCCGAGAGATTGAGCAAAAAACGAGATAAGAAGCCCCTGGTCAAGCTCACCGATGAGCAGCTCAAGCAGGCATTGGGAGGCTCCAGAGGAGCCCCTAAGAATCCCAATCAACTGCCACGGCCTGGCGATATTTTCCGCGCCCAAATGGAGGAGCAGAGGCGAAAGAAATTAATAGCTGACGGCATTTTAGTGGAAGAAACACAATTCGAATCACCGAAATCCAAGGAATCCCAGGCAAAGGACCCCAAAAATAAGGAGGAATCGTCGTCCATTAATCGTTTTCGCACCAAGAAGATTGGCCTGTTCGATCAGAGCGATGTGGAAGCCCTCAAACAACTGGGACAAAGGGCCGTCAAGCCGGTGAAGGAGACCATATTCTCCGGTTCGAAAATAGAGACATTGGGCCTGCATCCGCACGCTGTAAAGAATCTAGAGGATTTGCTCAGCATAAAGGTACTGACCACGGTCCAGGAGAGGGCCATACCCCATGTGCTGGCGGGCAAGGACGTTCTGGTGCGATCCCAAACCGGTTCCGGCAAGACATTGGCCTATGCCCTGCCCCTGGTCGAGATGCTGCAGAAGAAGAGTCCCAAGGTCCAGAGGAAGGACGGCGTACTGGCTCTGGTGATTGTGCCCACCCGGGAGCTGGTCATTCAGACGTACGAGCTCGTCCAGAAGCTGGTGAAGCCCTACACGTGGATAGTGCCGGGCTCTCTGCTGGGCGGCGAGAGCCGCAAGAGCGAGAAGGCGAGACTGAGGAAGGGCCTTAACATCCTCATTGGCACACCGGGTCGCCTGGTGGATCACCTGCTGCACACGGCCAACTTTAAGCTGACCAAGCTGCAGTTCCTCATTCTGGACGAGGCCGATCGGCTGCTGGAGCTCGGCTACGAGCGGGATGTCAAGCAGCTGGTGGAGGCCATCGACAAGCAGCGCGCCGAGGAGAAGGACGTGCCCCAGCTGCAGCGAATGCTGCTAAGCGCCACGCTCACCTCCCAGGTCCAGGAGCTGGCCGGCCTCACCCTGCGGAATCCCCTCTACATTGACAACAGCGATGAGGCGGCCAGTGCCGCTCTAAAGTCCCGCGAGGGCTACCAAAAGGAGTCCATAGAGGCCCAACTGGCGGAGGCGGAGGATGACGGCCTGGGCGAGTATCAGGAGGATGTCACCGGGGTGCTGAGCATACCCGAGAACCTTCAACTCAGCTACGTGGTGGTGCCGCCCAAGTTGCGCCTGGTGGCCCTCTCCTCGCTGCTGGCCAAGGAAAGGGACGCCAGTCCGAAGCACTTCAAGGCCATTGTGTTCATGAGCACCACGGAGATGGTGAACTTCCACCACGACATGCTGAACGAGGCTCTGACCAGAAGGGTGCTCGACGAGGAGGATGAGGAGCAAGAGGCCTCGGACGACGGCGGCGGCGACACGCCTCTGTTGGAGGGACTGCGCTTCTTCAAGTGAGTGTTGGTTTGTTGGATGAACGAGGAGTCTTTGAATATTCCTAAAAATTATTTCCTCTGCAGATTACACGGTTCCATGACGCAGACGGAGCGGCAGGGAGTTTTCCGTGGCTTTCAGTCCTGTGACACCTGCGTTCTCCTGGCCACCGATGTTGTGGGTCGAGGGATTGACGTGCCGGACATTAAGCTGGTGGTGCAGTACACTCCGCCCCAGACCACAGCGGATTTTGTGCATCGCGTGGGGCGCACGGCTCGGGCCGGACGCAAGGGTCGGGCGGTGCTCTTTCTGGCGCCAAGCGAGGCGCAGTATGTGAGGCATCTGGAGAAGAAGCGCATACGCATCCAGCAGGGCGACATGTATGCCTACCTGCAGACGCTGCTGCCCAAGGATGAGGAGGCGAGGACAGTGCAGGAGGCAGCCTCCAATCTGCAGCACAAGTTTCAGTCGCTGCTCGAGGATGATAAGGAGTTGCACGACAAGTCCTGCAAAGGTGAGTGACAAGTTCAAGAAAATTCTGGGAAATATATAGAAAAACTCTAGCCGAAAAGGAGACTTAATACTTGCTTATATTCCTAGTTAGGGAGATGCAGCTTTAATTAAGGGGTTATCCGGGTTTAGAACCACAAAAAAAGGCCTATTTTCCAGAATTTTTTTAAAAGATCCTATGACAATTTTGCAAATTTCATTTATTCTACATTAATACATAAGGTTTGAACTAAATTCTGTAAAATTTTTAACAAAAAATATTCACAAATGAGCCGTTGAGGGAGGGTTGAACTTAACCCTTAAAAAAAATTATGTCCTTGCGTTAGGCAGGATTTCTCCGTCAATTTTTATTTGAAATCAAAAAACCAAAATTTTTCTGGTAGCTTATGTGTCTGGCTTGTCTTTGAACGAAGGATTTTTTAAAAAATTAAAAATTGAATTTTTGGGAGCGTTTTTCATGAAAAATGTCACTTTTTACGTCAATTTTGGCCATATTTTGGGTTATAAAATCGGTTCTAATTGAAGATATAAAAAATCCTTCGTTCAGAAAAAAGAAAAACATGTCTAGAAGAAGTGTGGAAAATCTGAAGTCGATCGGTCCAGTAGTTTTCGAGAAATCTTGACTACCGAATTCAAAAAAGTGGTTTTGAGAAAAACGCGTTTAAAGTTTTATTTGCCAGTTGTCACTCATACGACGCGCTGGGCTTTAAATTTCTCCCATTCCTACAGTTTTGCTTCGATCGACTTGAAATTTCCGGACAACATTCCTGACACTTTGTACTATTATATAAAAAAGTTTGAAAAAAATGCATTTTTTGAAATTTCAAAACCCGGATAACCCCTTAATTTGTTGTAATAATTCAACATATTCTTCCTTCTGCTTTAATCCCGAATCAATGTTTCCCTTAAAAAGAATAATACCACCTTCCTGGCTGGACGGGTTCCCATGGCACTTACTTTTCCAATTGCCCCAACCCTTGGTTCCCGGCGAACAAACTAGCAATTTAATCCTTTCACCAAAGAACATTAACTTTGTAATTACGATTTTTTTACAACACTGCCCACTGGGGGAGGCGGAAAAAAACAGAGATATTGCGAGGGAAAAACACACAAACCAAACCCTCTGACATTTTTCCAATTATAAGTTTGACCGCCCACTTCGTCCAGGTCCAGTTATCATCCGGCGCACGTTAAAAACACAAAAATTATTTCATATTTGAAGTTAATTTCGATTGCGTGTCAAATGAACAGCCCTCCGCCTTGCACCCCGTCCCGGGCTGTAGTCAGGACCTCCATCAGTTACCACCAGCGACTCCTTTCATCGCCCCGATCCTTTTTTTTTTTCCAGCCTTTCACTCGGTTCTAGGTTTTATTTTATTTGCTTTTTTAAAGCTACTTCCTAGGGGGTTAAAGAGTGGGGTTTTTGCTGAGATTTCTTTTTACATTTAGTAATTATTTTTTAAAGATACTTTACTTTACTTTACTTTCTTTTTTAAATATTTTTTTTTTAAATATATTTAACTGGAGAATGCTAGTTTATTCCCTCTACTTTTACAACTCTTACCATCCCTGTCTTTATCCCGCTAAAGTTGTAATTTTAATGCCCAAAAAAGGATGCTTACGAAAAAAGCCAACTAGATAAGTACCAATAACAAGCTTCCATTCGATTGAAACATTGGTAATAATAGGTGTGGGAGCTGGAGTCTCCTCCCATTGGAGTCTCCAAGGAGGCTCCAAGCATGAATCATAACAAGAAATAAAGCTAAGCGATTCGAAACAGGAAGCGGAAACTGAACGAAATACCCAAATGGCTTTCAGGCCAAGCGCAAAACAATAGCAAAATGCCAAGATAAATACGACCAAGTCAAGGGAAATGTGTAGGGACGGGGCCTAGAAGGGAGGGGATACGACGGAGGGAGGTCTGGTCAAAATGGCAACTCAAATTGCACTTAAGCGCCGAGTCAAGCGTCAAGACAGGAAGCCACTCTTGGCAGAACTTAAGAGCCAAAAAGGAGAGGGTGCCACAGGAGGGATGCAGCCTGCTCCTGCTGCTGCTCTGCTGCGTCCAATCAAAAAGCCATTAAAAAGTATTACGCTTGAACAAAACTGTACAAAGCAGCAGATAAAAGCAGCTAGAAAAGGACCGAAAATTGGCTAGCAAAAGGGATGAAGCTGCAGCAGCAGGATAAAGCGAAGCACTAGGATTGGAGCCAAAGGTGGCTCTTAATATTTGAGCAGAGAGACAAGAACAGAAACGGAAACAAAGGTTCAATAGTTAACCAAACCCCTTCTCGAATATTCCCTCCTTAGTCTCCATTTTCCAATGTCCTTTAAAGGCTTGTTAAAATCACTCATTTGCCATTGAATACACATTACCAGTGACCGATAATCCCCTCAATTCGCACTGATCCTGGGAGTTAATTATCGACTTACTAGCGTATTTCTTTCTCCGCCTTTTATCCGTGCCATTGTCTCGCATTATCCCGCCGAGAAGTGCTGCTGAGCTAATGCTTTCACATTTAAGCCTCTGATGGCTCATAAGGATGCCCACGACACCCCCGATTAGCTCTATAACCCATACATCCGACGCGGCGGATGGGGGAAGCCCTCGAAGTACCCCTTGCAGGGGTGGCTAAAAAAACTGAGACAACGGGGAAAAACAATCACAACAATTTGCCACGCCTACACACAAATGAAAACCGCATGGACACGCGCTATGTGCAAAGTACAGTGGGTTCTCGATAAATCGTAGCAAACTTTAAATGTTAATTGAAATTTTATAGAATTTTCTAGATTTATTTGAAGGGTTGGTAAGGTTACATTTTAGCTTTAGGGATTCGGGTGTGCTTTTGTCCACCTTTTTGGGTGTCTACTGTGTTTTCTGCTTGCACTCTGTGAGACCCAGAATTGAGCCGCTGACGTGCGCATTAGCCACAGTCGCTGCTGAAACCACCCAGCCAAGTCAGCCAGGATACTACCCAGGAATAACCACAACCACACCCACAACCACTCCCACCACACCCACTCCACTTCAATGGGACATTCCTGGCTTTGCCTCGAGACAATGGCTGGGTGGTAGGAGGCCAAGGCAAAGTGGCATAAAAAGCCATTTTGTGCGGTTTCTCTGTGCGGTGGATTTGTGAAAGTCCTCCGAATCCCAAATGACATTTATTTTATTCGCCACTTCCGCCTGACAGACGTCTCTAAACATCCGCTGCCGTCGCCGTCGTCGTCGTCGCCGTCGTCATACTTTTTGTTTGCCTAATGTCTGCCACTTGACTGTAATCGCATTTGCGGCAATTAAGCCAGACCAGAAAGCCAAGGGCTTGACTTTGGCAGGACCAAGGAAGTCAGCACAGATACAGAATACACTGCTGTGAGTTAATTGCCGGGGCAGGATCGTCTTTGCATTCATCTCTGCCGCTTCTGTTTCCTCTTCAGGATGTCCTTCTGGCAAGGCAGGAGGTTTCGGTTCGGTCTGCGGTTTTTCTTAGGCTTTCAATTATGAGCTTAGATCCTGGGCGAAGCAAATGCAACTATTATGAATTTATTTGGGAATTATTTCAGAGACAATTCAGTTATGTTATCTTTTATATCAAGGGTGAATATAAATTAAAGTTAATATATTTATAACTTGAGATAATTGTTTTTAAAATTTAGTGGAACTAAAAAGAATGTAAAGTCGTATTAAGGTCTCTGCTTTTCCTCAGCTTCTCTGCAGCTAAAAAAAACTAGATATCATTAGATACACAACCCCATATACAATACATAGTTATTGTTGCAGCAAAGATACATTTTGAATTTACATATCCACTCCACTCGCACTCGCACTCTGTCGCTGTCAATTTGATCCCTGCGCGAGATCCTTATCGGGGTAACAATTGCGGTCTTTGTTGCCGAGTGGCTCCAGCTCCGTTGGTAATTTGATATCATTGTTGTATAATTTGGAATTGCCTGGCATAAGTGCTGCGTAATTAGCAAGGACATGCCCACAACAGCGAACCGCAGCGACGACAGTGACAGCCACAACCGCCGCCGTATACATTATATATTATATGTATGCACACACAATAGACCCCAGCCAGGCTTGGGTTGTGGATGTGAAATCCTTTGCTGACATTGCTCATTTGTCATTTTAACGAATTTATTTTGTAATGAATGCGACACACACACACACACACATGCATTCAGTGCTGGCACTTAAGCCAAGACATCAATTAATTCTAAAAGCATTAACATCTACATCTCCTACCCCGAAACGCTCTTCATTTTTATTGTTTCTCCCGTTCGCAGCCTTTGTGTCCTGGATGAAGTTCTACTCGACATTTCCCAAGGAGCTGAAGCCCGTCTTTAACGTTCGCATCGCCCACATGGGACACTTTGCCAAGAGCTTTGCTTTGAAGGAGGCGCCCAGCAAGTTTGCCGCCAAGCATGCCGCGCCCAAGACGGCCCCGCCCACCAATCGGCTGACCTACACGGAGCGGTAAGCGAACGGATTGGGTCTTTTCTTCGGAGGATTCCAAAATTTGTACCTACTTCTAGGGATCCCGAGAAGGTGCAGGCCCAGAAGCGGGCCAAGCGACGCATGTTTACGACCAAGGTCGGCGAAGATGGACGCCAGATGCAGCAGCAGCCGCGAGAGGAGTCAGGAAGAGCACCCAACTCCGTGGGCGGACGGAGCAGCTTCTTGAAGAGCCTGAGCAAGTCCAGGGCCCTGCATACATCCGAGTTCGATAGCGGATTGCCGCCAGTGGGACCGGCCAAGCGACGTAAGATGGGATAGGAGAAGGAGTCCAAGGAGTCCAAGGAGCAGGAGGAGCAGGAGAACTGTCCGGATGGAATGGCGCTTTATGCGCGCCATTTTGCCCAAGCCTGCTCAAGCGTTTAATCGAAAAGAAAATTGCCCCGTATATATATATACGTATAAGTTGATGTATATATAGGCGCGGAGATTCAAGTAAAAAAAAAATGGCACAGAAAACCCAAGGATAAGCGCATCATAAAAGTTTCATTTTTCTCAACTTTTAAGCCCGGACGTCCTGCGGGAGGAGCAGCTGCCTCCCGCCTGCCAGCATATTTTAAGCTAAACTTTGCTTCCCTTTTTTTTTTCTCTCTTATACATATACTTTTGATTTTTCGCTTTTTGTTGTAATAATTTTGTAGGGGAAAATATTAGAAATCCATTTTCCGCTCACTGCAGATTCATTCAGTTTTGAAAATGTCAGGGATGATGGTTTTCCATCGGCACGTGTTGCCCTGCCCGATGGCTGTGTCGCTGTTTGCCTTTTTATGCAACTGAAGCGCATAATTTGTTGGACAAGGCATAAATAAATATCAAATACTTGAATGTAAACACTCTCGGCTCTCATTCATTTTCCAGGACACGTGACCCTGGGGGTTGGGGGCAGCCTAACCAGTAGGTATTATGGCACTTAATTGAGGCCTCTCTCGTTGGGGATCGAAGGACCTCTAATTAGGCGCTCGGCGATTGATTTTTAATTGGACCAAAGGACTCCGCCTGTCTGTCACTCAAAGTCGAGAGTCAATCAAGCGTGAACAATCGAAGCCCCAAAGTCGATTCCTAATTACGTGCGAGTGTCAACATATGAAATAATATTTTCCCATAAATGCGGCCATTAAAAGGAAACCCCCTCGCAGGCGTGGAAATGGGTTATCGATGTTCTATATTTATATCTATATATTTTGATATTGGAACTATTCACACCTCTACTTCGTCCAGGTAAGTAAGATTGGTTGGTGTTTTCAGCTGAAACAAGTAAAAAGCCACTGCTAAACCTCAAAGATAATAATAATTCGACTTTGATTCAATTTAAAATATTTTAAAATCGTTTAAAAACAAATATATTTCAGGTCTTACAAGTATATTTTAATTTTTTAAATGAAATTAGGGGGAAGACATATTTTAACTTTCGTCTATTGCCTTTTCATTGAGTCAAAAAGATGAACAGAAGGAGACATATATGTATATTCTTGATCAGCATCAACAGCCCAGTCGATCTAGCCATGTCCATCTCTCCGTTTCTAGGCAAACTAGTCCCTTAGTTTTGAAGCTATCTGAATGAAACTTTACATATAGTCTTCTATATACTCTCACTGCTATATATGTCGGAACGGGCCGGATCGGACGACTATATCATATAGCTGCCATACAAATGATCGACAAGTTTTTAGAAAAACTTATAACTTGTATATATATTGTGCTGTTTTTCAACATATTTTCATCATCTTCACTGCATTGCAAACTTCTGACTGAAATTAGAATATCCTGCAAGGATATAAAAACTAAAATTAATTAAAATAAGAAAGAAAGGCTAGAATTATAATTTCTCTGCCATTGATAATAGTTTTTTTTTGGCCTGTTTAGGGCTAAAAAAAAGTCCTTCTGGTCAATTGTATACCCCTCGGCTTATGCCCACTTATGGGCAGATAAAAGGAATAGAGTTGCAAGGACATAACAAGAACATACATGTATACATGCAAGCTAAAAAAAAAAACGCCACTGACATCCAACATCTGTTGGTATTACACTCATTCGATTGATTCGAGACCGATGTTCGCATGTGTGTGATTAGAGCCAACTTAATTGGATCAGAGGTCCTGCCTGCTGCCGGCAAGGATGTGTCGGAGAAAGTGGCTCGTTACCGCAAAACGCCACCCCCACCCCCAGTGTAAGCCCCCCAAAAGGGTTGGCCGTGGAAAATTGGTAATGTGATTGCACTAATGGCTTGAATTATGGACGCATTAGGGTAAATTAAAATCATTCACTCAACTGGCTGCGAGAGGGTCGTCCTGGGGGTTGTAATGAAGTTGCCATTGTTGACTGGCTGGTCAGGTGCAAATGTTGTCCGTTTTTTCCCTCCCTTGCTGTACAGTTTTCCTATTTTCCTGCTCCCTTCGTGGGGGTAAGCACGACCCAACTCAGCTGTCAGCATTTTTTTTTGCCGTCGTTAAAAAGAATAAAACTAACGTGGCCCTCGGCGTTGACAATTGGGCGGAGCTCGTCCAGGAACGAGCATTCTATTGGGCTTAGGGAAACGCAGAAAGGTGACAATTATTCCAGCTAGTTGTGGGTTTCCCCCTTCACCAAAGTATGGGTTACGTTACGCGATTGGCTGCTCCCCAGGAAGTGGCAGCTTTGAGTTTTAGATTCAACAAACCAACGTGGACACAGTATACCCCGCGACTTGGTCCAGGGGAGCATCGGAAAGTTATGGAGCTGGAGTGCTGCTTGGATTTATGGCGCACAGCGCCAACTGCCAATTTAAAGACAATTTGGCCAAGAGGCGAGATTTCAGCTACATAAATTGCATCACAAATGCAAACAATTAGCCGCTTTTTTCGCGAACCTGTAGCTGCATCCCAGCATCCCAGCTATGACAGATGATCCTCTCGGTACTGATAAAATATCGACCCCGTTGAGCGTTGAAATTAATTGGGAGTTGACGCGAGGCGACGATGGGCCTAATGGGAATGCCCAGGCTTCCCAGGATGCGTACAACAGAAGCAAAAACAAACAAAAGGTTTTGAGGCTTTATCTTGGGATTATGAGGATCGGGAACCGGGTTTTTCAAATAAAAAGGTATCACTTGATGTTGTACCATTATTAAATTGTGATTTTAACACTTTCCTAGCTGGGAATGTATTCAAAGATCTAGGAACTTGAGAGCCTATGAATGACACCATTGTAAAAATACATGTACAAAAAATATAATATAATTAACAATAAAATTCTCTTAGCTTAAAAGTAATAAAACAAAACACCAACATAATATTCTACATGTAACCTTCATTACTTTCTGTGTGTGCGAGGTATCCCAAAGTCCATAGGCATCTCCAAACTTAACCAGCGGAAGTACCGCCAAGGCAGCAGGATAGTCACCCGTGGGGCATCGTTGGCGGTCAGTGGACCGCTGATATAGCCAGTTCCCCAGCTTCATATACACATTCAGCTGCGGCGGCGGTCGCAAATTATCAACAAATTAGACTTTTCGTCCAAAGAGCCGACGAATTCGAGCTGCAACCTGGAGCCAGAGCCGGGTCATTTGGTTTGATTTGATTTCATTTGTTCGCATGTCTTGTTGTCATTTCTTTGGGGCCCAAGGATGGGGGTCTTCCGGGGGGGAGATGCCTCGGATCGGATCCTTTTCGGAAAGATTTCTCATCGGAGCTACGTTTTATGGGACGCCGCTGGTAAAGTGATTTCTTCAACGCTTTGTTAGCGCACCGGATTGATGCGGCTGTCATTAGCCGATTTCGTTTTCGGCCTAAACGGGACCCAACAGTGAGAGAAAAATATAAGGCATAAGAGTAGGGATTTGAGAGGGATTTCTTAGGAATTTCAAGAGGAAATTGTGATCAAAGTTCCTACAAATATCTTGAGAATATAAACCATAAACAATTGGCTAAAAAAATATAACAAAAAATACATTAGCCTTTTAAGAAGAAAGAAACCTTTCATAGTTCTTTGTTGTCTTATTTATCTTTACTTCTTTGTGATTTTTTCTCTCTGTGCAGAGATCTGCCTCCCCCTTCGATGGGCCATTATCACGATCTCTGTTTGCGAAATGCGTTTTTAACGTGCTTTTAATTGTGTGTTCCCCACCTCAGATGTCCGCTCCTCCTGCCCCCCCTGGCTGGCTGACTGGCTGGCTGGCTGCCTGCCCTCCTGCTCTCGGTGCTCGCGGCTCGCTTGGCAAATTAAATCAAATTTGAACTAATTAACATAAATAAATTTACACAAATCCAATAGCAATATGGCTCGTTACAGGGCTTCACACTTTCCGCTTCACTGTGCGGCAGCCACCCCCTAGGAAGTCCTCCTCATCATCATCATACCCATCCCTCCCTTCGGTGCTGGCATTTACAAGCGATATCTGTCAAACGGGACAAGTTGCATTTGCAAATAAATAGACGGGCACTCGTTCGAACGGAAACGGAAGCTGACGAGCCACGAAGCCTGCCTGCCGCAAGGGGTTGCTCAGGGGTTGGGGTTGGGGGAGGAGGGTGAATGGTGTTAGCTGTGCTTCAACGCCTGCGCTTAAAGTTTTTAGGCGCCGGAAAATTAATTGGACTTGGAGCACAGTGGGGATAGAGCCTAGGGATCTTCTTCTTTTGAGTTTATTTACATTTTATAAATATAAATTAATATAAATTTTAATTTCTAGAATGGATATTAAGCAGAGTAACAACTGCTAACGCTATTGCTTTTCCTTGGCCTTTTGAATCCTTGGGCAGAGGATGTGCTTCGACATTGGGATTGTATTCTCGCTAAGCTGCGGTTGCCCAAGCGGCGTATGCGCAATGTAACCAAGTCCGGCGTTGGAGAGTTCCCCTGCTCTACCTCCCCACTTGCCACACTTCTCTGCCACCCTTAACCACTAATCCCCAACCGCCCGACTAGCCCCAAAAGAGCCACTGCCACCCATTGCGTTCTCAGTTCTCAGTTCCCAGTTATTTACTGCTTTATTTGCGGTCTTGTCAAAGCAATCAACACAGTCAGAGCGTGTCCTTTTCCTGCCTCACCCCCGCCCTGTGTCCCCTCATTACCTCCTTGGGCCGAGGTGGTGGATTTTATTTACTTGTCTGGCGGCTAGCGAGTCCCGTCCCGGCTGATTCGTTGGCTCCGGGTTGTATTTGTAGAATGATTTTTCAATAATTTATGTATGACGTTGTCGACAACAAGGACAGCCAACAGCATGGCACAGGGGGAGTGGGGGGTGTGCGGCCGGGGGCAGCAGCACTTGATTTAATGCGCGGGGTGTTACTTTCAACACCCTCCAATCAAAATAATAACAGAAACGGCTGAAACGCCAGAAACGGCAGAAACAGAGCACTATTGACTGGCGCTGTGACAATGCAATTATAAATGGTGACAAAATAATTTCCGCTGCGTGATTTTTATGACAGTTGTTCACCGTACGGGTGGCATTCTGCTCTGCTGAACATTGCCGAATTAAATCAGAATTAAATAGTTTAACTCCCGGACGAACGTACGAACCAACGAACGAACGGACGGAGCAATATTTTCTTGACCATCTTCGTCTCCGTCCCTGCTCATTTCAAATGCCATTTTAATGACCATAATTGGTTAGGATGTGGCCAAGGCATAATTTTAGTTCATCCGTTACTGGGTTTCCTGTCCTGTCCAGTGCTGTCCTGTCCTGGTCGCGTCCTGATCCCCTTCCTATGTGGGTGCTTCCCACAGTCAGTCACTGGCAGAGTCAAGGCTGACACGACGACGACGACGACGATGGCCATATGAAATCATAATTCCAGGGCAACGTCTCGCGATTTTATGAAAGCTTGTCATTTGTGGCACGCAATCGCATTGCATTATAATTGGAAATTGGAAATTGCCATGAAACGGCAAACATAAAAAAAAAAATCCGCGCACAAAATACAAAATAAGAGCGCTTCTCGACTGAAAGCCAGGAATCAAATATTAAAAGCCTCTCACATTTGGTGCCTCTTTTGTGAACTCTATTAACTGCCATCGAGGGAGGCTTTCACGTTTCTTGTTGTGATTATTAAAAGGTTGGAAATATAGGGGATTCTCTTAAGAGGGGTGCTTAGTTTTTGAGCTTCAACCTGGCTATCCTTGGCAACAGCTTTACTACATTAAATTCTCTTTTTAATCAGTTAAAAGCCTTGATTATTTGTATTTATACCTTGAATTAATGAATAAATTAAGCTAAGAATATGTTCTTCAAGAAGAAAGAGATATACCCCCAGATTTATACCCAAATCTAGCTTCTTTTTGAAATTGAATTAGTATCTGAGAGGTTCAATCTCCTCCCAACTTGCATTTCTCCAGTCTTTGGCAACAGATGTACTACATTAAACTCTCTTTTTAACCAGTTAAAAGCCTTATTATTGATTAATAAATAAAGCCAAACATATGTTATTCAAAAAGAATATCTCTATCTTCCTAAAGAACATATTTTTGGCTTAATTTATTAATAATCCCCTGAATCTCTACCCAAATATAGCTTGTGTTTTGAAATTGAATTAGTATCTAAGAGGTTCAATCTCCTCCCGACTTCCCTTTTGGCCATAAATCTAGGTGGCTTCCGGTGGTTCACACACTCAGAGAGCCCTGCCCCCCGAAGCTCTTTGCATTTCTAATGGTTTCCTTTTTGCCGGCGATTTAAATTGCATTTCCTTTTTGCTCCTTTGGCCTGGCCAGCCACCCCCCGTTGCAGTATGGCTTTTGCCGGATTTTTCTTTTCCGCGCATTGTCATCATCTTTGTCCATTTGGCAGCCGTTGCTTTGATTTATGTGCACTTCACGCTTGGCCTCGCCCCCACCCCGTACCATCGCTGGGACGACGCATTATCCTGGACACGTGTGCGCACAAATTGATCCTTTATGAGCATTTTGCGGTTAATAATGCAGGGGCACGTGCCGGGGCCACCGTTAAGTGTAAATGATAAGCTCGGCCTTGAGTGGGCGGATGATGATGTGGTGGGGGGGTGGACCCAGCGTTCCATGGGGTTAAATGTTAGTTTGTTTTTCCGCTCTCCGATGGATGGATGAGGGGATTGCGACTTGACATGTGACACCTTTTGTCGACTTTGTGCCGTGTCCTGTTTTGTTAGACGTTGTCCTTTTCCGCTACTACACACACGGGCCGAGTGTGTGTGTGTGTGATTTTAAAGCGCTTAATGTGTGTGTGTGTGTGTGTGTGTGTGGATAAATCCCGAATGACACTTCACACTTAATTTGCTCATAATGCCCAACGTAATCCGTTGACTGCCTTGGTCCAGGACCAACCCCTGCTGCTAATATCCTGCCAATTACACTGACAATAACAATATTTTCCAAAGATTTCCCACCACCAAAATGGAAGCCCAATCACCAAAATTTTCACAAAAATCGGATCTTATCGGGGGAAAAAAGCGGCCTGCTCTCACATATGCCTAATGTGACAAATTCATCGTCCTTGTTGTTGTCCTTTTCAAGCACCGCTCGAATTCTCATCGCTGATAAGCGCAAATCCCCCGTCTGCCGCATTTTAATCTCCCGTCGAAGGACAAATCGACGAGATCTTTGGCCGCCGATAGAAAATGGCAACAAATGTTTTAATTTATATTTTTTTTCTCTCGCTCGCAGGATTAGGCCAGGACCAAAAACGCGGCCAGTTGTGAAAAGCGTTTTGCAGGCGATACGATCGCCTAAATATGAACCCAAGTTGGGCATTGAAAATTCGATTTTAATTATTACAGAGGAATATATCATGGAATATATATATATATATATCCTTACTGAGAGCCTTTAGGCATACGCTGGCCCATAGAATTAGCATAACTATAGCGGCATAAATCTTCTATATGCTTTCTATTTAACTTTTACTAAAGACTTCCGACACATTTCTGCGGCAGGCAATTTGCCAGGGGATTCCCGGATCCCGGATCCCGCCACTTCAGACTCCACTCGCCGGCCCTGTCAACACCTACACACCACTGGGGCAGCCAGTGTTGCCCAGGAAAACCGAGAGTGGAGAGTCTAGACCCCAGCTGAACCTTTTCCTGGATTTTATCTATGGAGAAATAGCCAAAAACCGACTGGAAAACAACTCAAGGGGCAGCACTCGACACGGAGGAGTTCCAACTGTTGACGACGACGACGATGGCGTGCCTGGCCACCATTTGGCCGGCCGACGCTCGCGGAGGTGGCCCTGGCTTTCACCTGCCTCGGTGTCTCCCCGTTCCGAGTGTGTCTGGAGCCCTCGGGGCTTGTAACTTATCTAAATGAACACAATTATTGAATATAATCGCTGCCAAGGCAAAGGAGGAGCGAAAACAAACACGAGAAATTTCATGCCGCCTTTTAGGCGTTCCTGAGAGGCGAGGGAATGCCCTATAAAATATATATTTTTATTATTTAAAAATCCCAACTTGCAGCAAGTTTAATGTGCATTTACTAAAAACTCCCTAAAATGTTCATGGAATTAAAGGCAGCACAACATTTTTCGCAATTACCAAGCAAATATTTATTTAAGCGCAATTATTATAAAAGAGAGAGATGGCCAGAGGCCAGGGCAAAAATCAAATAAAAAATTCAACTTGCCGGCAATTAAGCGCAATTTCCGTTCGCCGTCAGTTGATTATTTGAAATGCATATCCATGTGTTTGGGGCTAAATAATTGATGCGGCCTTTTGCCCAATGATACAAATTATATATATGTATATGTATATAGCGGGGGAGGGATTACAAGAATCGGGATTTGGGTCGCAAAAAAAAAATTAAGCAAAATTAATTGAATTAAATGGGCAGCACAAAAAACAAGACTTTTATTAATTCCGCCCGGCATATGCCCCGCGTCAGTCAACAAAAAGCGGAAGCCACCTGGAAATGGTAATGGTAATAAATAAAAATCACAAATAAATAAAAGAAACAAGAGTTTAAATTAAAGGCAAACAAAGTTGATGCCTTTGCAACTTTTAACTTTTCATTTCATTTCCCCGCCACTATTTGTTTATTACACTTTTCCCAGAAAAAACAGGCGAGCTCCTTTGCTTCTTTTCCAATTCTTCCGGTTTTTTTTTGTTTTGAGGGAAAATCCGCGATTGGTGGGCGTTGTTCCGGTCCGCTCGTCCAGCCCCCGTTTTTCGTTGAAGGGTCTCTGGCCTATAATTAGCCTGAATAACGGGGGCTGAACTTTATGTTTTGGTATCTGTAAAGAGGCTTGAGCTGGCTTTCCTTGATTTTCAAATACTTTTCTTTGCAAAATAATATTTTTAAAAATTCCTGCTGGTCTTAAAAAACATCATAAAACCTTAGAAAAATATATAGAACATTTAAATTATCCCCAAATTTGAGGTTTCTGTTTAGATATCAGAAAATATAGAAATTAAGCACTTCGATAGGACTGAACTCAATATTTTGGTACCTGAAAAGAAGCCTAAGCTGGCATTCCTTTACTTTCTTTGATTTTCTAAATATTTTTCTAAGCAAAATAATATTTCTAAAAAATCCTGCTGGTCTTAAAAAACATTATTTGACCCTATAAAAATAATTATTCTCTTAGAAGTAAATTTAAATTACCCCCAAAATCCAAAAAGTTTAATCTTAAATATCAGAAAATAAAGAGAATGCCAGCCTCCGCTCGACCCCAAAGCAGGCGGAAGTATCCACAGCAGCCACCCTGTTCCGTTGATTGGCTGCTTAAGCGAATTGCGGTGGAGGATTCTGCCGGATGCTGCTACTGCTGTTGGTCCACCCACAAAAATGTGCGGCTAATTGGATGTCTATATGCGAGGACGTGGATATGTGGCAGGTACTTTGACAGTCGGCGCCTGATTTCTATGCAAATTGATGTTACAGCACAGTAAGCAGGCAATATTTCTGCTTCATTTCGTAAATGCGTCCGGGGCATCCCCTCAGCATCAACCCCCCTCTTCTGGCATCGTAACCAAATCCCCGATGGCAGGCGTCCATCGAGCTCCTTGGATTGGCGCGTTTGCATATCAAACGCCCGACGCCACGTCATGCCGGTGATGTGTCTTTAATTAAACATGAATCTCCAGGCAATTTCATTTGTAGGAGATTTAAAAAATAAAGTAAATAAAAAAGAAAATAAAAAATAAAATAAATTAAATTAAATTGAAGAATTAAATAAAGTGTTAAGTATTAAATAAATAAGGAGATGCGATTAAGGAAATTAGCAATAAATACTAAAAAAAAAATAAAAAACCAATAATAAAAGAGTAAATAAAAATTAAATCTAAGAAATAAATAATTTAATAATAAAATAAAGTGTCAAAAATTAAATAATAAAGGAGATGAGATTGAGGAAATTAACAATGTTCTCCAACTATTTCTTGCACGTTTAATACTAATAAAAATAACACAAAATTAATAAAGTAAATTAAAATAAATAAATAAAATTTAAGATATAAATAAAATAACAATAAAATAAAATTGTAAAAATTACACAATAAAGGAGATGAGATTTCGAAAATTAACAATGCTCTGTAAGACGTAAATGGATTATTTCTGCCTATTACATGTTGAATACCAATAAAAATAATTACATTAAAAATAAAACAAAATTAAATATCAAAGTAAAAGTAAAACAAAAACCTAATAATTTAACTCCTTATGATACTTATTTTTTCAAGCATTCTAGATCTGCCTGCCTGTATACATTCAAATTCTGCAAGTAAGAAGTATTCAAATGTATGCGCGTTACGCATCTTATAGCTTTAGTGAGACTTTGCTTTATTTCTTTATATATTTATTATTTTATTTATTCAAGAGCCATAAGAGCTTAGGCCTCCAGCTCCAGGTTCCTGTAGGTTTTAGATTTGCAATTAAGCTATATATTTTTTTTTATTTTATGCCAAAATAAATTTTAGCAGCTGCTCTAGGGATTCTCGTTGGAATCGGTTTTAGTTTCTACCGACGACTATGGCCGTAATTAGCACACATCTGAACACACCGAAGCACCGATCGTGTTTAATTGAGCGTATATGTGGTGCAGTTTCTCTGTTTTGTGTCATTTGCCTTTAATGAACGGTTTGCCCGCTGGCCAAACAGACCGCTCGCTCCCCACAACCACTACTTATTTCCATTGTCCTACCAAGCGTCGCGTGGCCTTTGTTTTAAGCAAACAGCAATTTAAACGCTGAGGCCCATTTGTTGCTGGCAAAAACAAAAAAGAGAGCAAAAAAACATACAGGGGAGTATTTTTTTTTTTAATTACAAAATTACAAAAATATCAACGGAGGTTCAATACAAAAATGCAGGCACTATGAATATGTTAAGAGTGTTGTTTATATAAAAAGTAATAATAAAATATATATGAAATTGTCAAGGTTCTTGGGGGGAATCTAGTTATTTGAAATGAAAGTTTGTTGGCTTGATTTAAGGCAGGAAGGAAGACTGAATGCCAGGTTAGGAGCATCCCTAGAGGCCTGAGTAGGACCCAAAATGATAGAAAAGCAAGTAAAAGGTGGTACTCATGGGCATTTTTCCCTAAAAATATTATAAAATATTTATAAAATCTTACAGATATATATACCTACATTTTTCTATACTTTAAAGATTTTTAAAAAATTTTCCAAATACCATACAAATTTTATTTCTTCTTGTTTTTCTCTAAGCCAAGTTATCTTACCTAAGTTCTCTTTTCCCCACAGTTTCGGAGACTAATTTTGTCCATAATGTATCTCGGGTCAGCTGGCCCTCGCTTATGCTTGGTCCTTGGTCCTGGGACTTCAAGGATCGTTTGCTGGCTTTCGCCTGCAGCGCCGTTTTATATCGTTTTTTTCAGTTTTTTTGGCTTGCATGCGAGCACGCAATGCAAGCCCATACATACACACACACACACTCGCACACTCGCACACTCGCACACCTCTTAACCCTCCGAGGCCAGTATGTGTTTTGGCCAACTGGTGGCAGCTATTCAATATATCAACTTTTGGCCTAATAAATGCACTAATTGCGGTTAAATGCATTTTGCATGCAATTATAATCATTAGGGGTTGGCTGGCACGTCGTCGTATATCCTCCCCTCCAACTTAACCCGCCCTCGCCCCCTCCCCTTGCCCCAGACATCGTTTGTAAATTGTTTCTGTTGGTCATTATTTTAATTGCCCGGGGACATGGCCAGCTACCCCTCGCCCCCCGCCCATCCTACAGCCTGGAAAAGCACAAGAGGTAGTGTTATATTTCCGTAGTTTTATTTTTTATTTAGGCAAATATATGTGGTTACTAAACATAGACAAAAAAAATGAGAACACACACACTCACACACACTTTACATTACAACGTTTATGGGTAGTTCTAGGCTATGAAAAAAAAGGTTACGATTACATATCTAGTCGACGTCGAAGATAATACATTTCGTGGCTAAGCTCAACTATACAAAACTCTTATGATTTATAATTTTTTTTTTTTTTGGCTGCTAGTTTATACAACATTCAAACTGAACATTTGTTCTTATGCTTAATTGTTAAATACTAAAAGCAAATTAAATAAATTAAACAAGCAGACACACACACACAGACACTGAGATATGGTTTTATATACACAAGAGGGGGCCAAGCCAAAGACGTGATATGGGAAGGGTGCTCTGTGGGGGTCTAAATTTGATAAATAAATTTAAAAAATAATTATAAATAAATAAATAAATATGATATGAGAAACATAGTTTAAAGTTGAAGCTTTAGGTGATTGTCTTTTGGCACCAAAACTGAATAACTAAAAAATCATTTTATAACCGAATTACTTTTCCCTTTGAAATCACGCTTTTGACATCCCTCCCTCGCACACACACACACACACACACTCTCTCCTTCCCCTCACACCTGGATCTGGTCCTCATCCTCCGACTGCGAGCAGCTGTCCACAGATCTGCCGGGCGGACTGCCCGGATCCAGCGTTGGACTGGGTGTGGACGGTGGTCTTGCCAGCGGTGGCGGCGGCGGCGAGGTTGAGGGACCTGCTCTGTAAGAGGCTGCTCCCGGTCCCGGGCTGGGACTACCACCCAAGGGCTTGGTCACGACTCCAGCTCCTGCTCCCGACACGGACACAGCCGTTGGTGGCGGTGGCAAGGGATTTCCGGCTGCAGCGGCGGCAGCAGCCGCACTCTGGTAGTAGCTGCTTAGCGAGGACAGCGAGCTGGAGGCGGACAGGTGGGAGAAGGGCGCCGGACCCACGCCCACGCCCACATTGGGCACCCCAGCGTACAGGTTGTAGGGCAGCGGTTTCTGCATGGCAGCGGCGGCGGCCGCCTGGCGGTAATAGATATCGATGCTGGTGTGGGGCGCCGGTCCATGAGCGGCAGCAGCGGCGGCGGCTGCTGCTCCGGCACTGCTGCCAGCAGCGGCTGCGTAAGGCCAGGCGCCCAGGTAGGGCGATCCGCCATACAAACGCTGGAAGGCGGCAAAGTTGCCGGCCTCGGCCAGGAGCTCCAGGCCCACAGCCGTCTGACGCTTCCATTTGGTCCTGAAGAGAGCCAAAGAGGAATACATTTATTATAGAATTTCCGCGAGGTAAAAGGAAATAATTAGGGAGAAGGACTAGACACCCACCTGCGATTCTGATACCAGGTCTTCACCTGACAGTCGCTAAGGTCCAGCTTGTGGGCCAGCTCTTGGCGCTCCTGGACGCTGAGGTACTTCTGCCGCTCAAAGGACTTCTCCAGTGTCTGCAGCTGGTGGTCCGTGAAGGCGGTGCGCGCCTTCCTTTGCTTCTTGCTCAGGCCGCTCATGTCGCTGGTGGAGCCGCTTTTGATGCTGTTCCCATCGTCGTCCTTGCCGCCTGAAAGACCCAGAGAGAGCGGGACTTTAGAGGGTTTTTTATATAATTTTATATAACAAAATAAACACGAAATGCTACGCTTAAAGCTCGATCTGTCTGCGATCCCTGGAAACCGTTTCACCCACAGCTAAAGGCTCGTTTATGGCCACGCAATTGCCTCTTCCGCTCACAAAGCGTTTCCCCCCCCTTTCGGTGGTAATAAAAATGTGTAGCAAAATGTCTAAACTTGGCCAAAAGAGTGCTAAGATAGCCGGCAAGCTGGCTCACCCCTTCGGAGAGAACGGTTCCTGCCGCCTTTGGTACATACAATTTATGTAAATTGAAGCGATTGTGGCTACCCGATAAGTGAGAGCGTGTTTTAGGGCCATGGTCAGGCGGTGGAGGGGTTCTAGGGGGCTGCAAACTCTCAAGCGTTAAATTATTTAAAGTGAAAATTTGCCAAGTTCCGCATTTAAATGAAGTCTGCAAAGTGGAGAAGGTGAATGGTCCCGGAAAGTAAATATTGGGAATTACTTAAGAGAAAACTTGAACAGAAACTAAAACTTAAATTAAATTAATGTTATAATTTATTTCATAAAAAATAAATCAGAGAATCAAAGGAGACACTCTGCCACATCAGTATCAGAAATATTTACATCAAGATGAACTCCACCGGATTCCCCTTTTCTCCATCGCAGGCCCATCTACGAAGTGGTGAGCGCCACCTCGGGCATAGCTGTGCTCAGAATTCGCTTTGAGGAAGGTGTTATGGTGGCCACGGACACCCTATGGCTCCCAGAAGGCCTTCCAGGAATCGCAGCGCGTGTTTACGATGAACTAGAACATTGTGTTTGGCGGTAGCGTTGACTATGCCGACTTCATGATTGCCAAGACCCACATCGAGACCATGATCATCCAGGACTTTTGCTTCGGTGAGCCCAACCTGCTCAGGCTCAGCATGCTGACCCTCTGGCTGAGCACCGAGCTCTACAATCGACGGGTGGCCAGGAAGGCGCTCAGCTTCGACGCGTTGGTGGGCGGAATCCAGCACGACGACGGCTTCTACGCGGATTTTGTGGCGGCCACTGGGCTGGTTCGCATGGATATACAGATGATTTGCAATGGCAAGTCGAAGGACAGAGAGTTTACCGCCAGGGAGGCAACCAAGTTGATCGAGGAAGTCATGGCTGTGGTGTTTCACCGGCACATCTGTGCCCTGGAGAGCTACCTGGTGGGGATATGCAGATGTCAAAGGACCATTCAAGATCAAAAACCGCGGGGAATTCTCAGCCACCTACTAACTATTACTACTAATTCTATCATTGACTTGGCGGTGGTCACATTTTATGCAAATCCTTATTTCCAAACCAAAGATCAATAACAAGGCTTGCTACTGGTTAACTCAATCTTCCTTTTTGGTTTATAACAAAAGCGTTGAGTGATTGTTGACAGCGATAAATGGCCAATGAGGCCGCAATTGAATTAAATTAATTTTCAATTAAAGCAAATTACTCACGTTGCCTGGATTGGCTTTTAAAATTATCGATTTGCGGGCGATAATCTGTTGATGAGCATTTTTTTTCAACGCTGTTCGCGGGCATTCGTGTGATTAAATTTCCCTAATTAAGGCCATGTTCTCGAATTAAGAACTGAATTGAAAGCTATTAATTGACACCTTTGATCGGTCTTTTAACTTGTGTTGCCTTGTTTGTTGTTTTAAAAAGCCTCAAGGGTTTTCCTTGATTTCGATCACCGAAATGATTTCAAGTTGTGGCCCTTCGCTAATCGGTTTTCTTCTCAAAAATTGGCATCCCTACGAATTTCTGATGAATTGACCGATTGCAGCTTTCCTTGCCTGCCGGCTGGCCAATCATTTAGCCCCTCGGCGCCCCCAGCCTGCCACTTTATTCGCTGTCATTCGCAGTGGTCATCAGCCAAAGGAAGGGTGCCAGGAGTGGGGGGGAGCAGAGATAAAAGCGACTACCGTTTATAAAAGTGCAATTGGAAACAGGAAATTGCTGTAATAAATGGCACAGAACAGGGCCCCAGATGGACCCCGAACCCGGAGCGGAGAGATGAGCAAGCAGCCTGCCTGCTTGCCTGCCTGCAACATTTTTTATTATCCACTGCCTGGGGGCATCTATTAAAGGGGTTAAATGCATTTTTATAACAATTTTCACAATTAAATGATAGAGCGGGCGGGCGGAGGCAGTGCGTGAGAGAGAGAGCTAGGCTCGCTCTATGCAATTATTAAAGATTTTTGCTCATTTTTTCTCCAGTTTTGATGCTTCTCTGCGGCACGCCCCACGCCATTCTGTCGGCTTCGCAGGTGCATGCCCCCAGGGGTGGTGGTGGGGGCAAGGGTATAGACTGGCGGAGAAGCATCGCCATGACGCAAGCAAAGCGTGAAAATGCATTTTTTAACCACAAAAAAAAAACAAAAGCGGCGAGTCGAGAATGTAAAATGGTCATGCAATAATTTTTACAGTTTGTTTAGCAAAGCGACATCGACGAGGGCCACCTCGAAGCACCCGCCGCTGCAAGCCCCACAAAAAAAAAAATAATAAAAAAAAAAACAAAAGACTTAGGCAACGAACTTGACTGCGGAACCGATTTACTTGTAATTTATTTTTTACCTAATTGAATTTGTTTTTTGATTTACTCAAGCCGGCTTCAGTATGGGGAAATGCGGTTTCACAGCGAGTTGCACAGTTGTCCGGGAAAAACTTGCAATGAAAAACTCAAGAAACCCAACGCAAAGCCAAGCGTTTTTCATGAGAAACTTGGCTGAGAGTTCACTTGGTTTTTTAATAATATTTATTATTATAATACTAACAGTTTTTGGATGAGAATTTATTTAAGACTTTGAGCTGGCTTTAATTTAAAGTTTAAAAATAAATAAATAAAGAGTTAAAGCTTTTTGTTTGAGAACTCTCTCATTCTAGTGTTTTTAAAACATTTTTAAAATTGACTAAAACTGTGATTTTAATTAAAAATAAGTATCTGTTAAATAACAGCGGGTTTATTAACCGACGGACAAAATAATAACAGACACTTGACGCTTAAGATTTGCTTAAAAACATAGATTAAATTCTCATTATATTATTTATACTAATAACTCTCCAAGAAATGCTAAGTAAAACCCCTCAAAAATCAACCCTAGCTTTTCCTACTTCTCCCCCAGACCTGCCTGGCGACCTTCTTGTAATCCCCCCCACCCCATAGTACAGAGGCTCACCTCACCATTGCTACAAACGCTGTGATCGTCCATGTGTCCGCTGCCTCCTCCGCCGCCTCCCGCGCTGCCCGCCTCGTCACTGTCGCACTCCTCGTTATCGTTATCGTTATCGTTTTCATGCTCGTTATCGATCTCGTTATCCTCGTGATAATCGCTGCTGTCATCCAGTTCCGTTCCCGTTCCCGCTGCAGCTCCTCCCGCCACGCCACCTCCTCCTCCAGCACCGCCGGCTGCTGCCACGGCAGCAACGGCTGCAGCAGCTGCTGCGTTATTTCGCGCAGCAGCAGCGGCTGCAGCGGCGGCATAATGTTGCTGCATGGCCGCCGCATATTGGGCCACGTTTAACCCATTGGTGGCACGCGGATGCGCCACGGCATGCGGATGTGGGTGCGGATGCAGATGCGAATGCGAATGCGGATGTGGGTGGTGCAGCGGCAGTGGCAGATGTGGAGGTGCCGAGGCTGCTGGTGGCTCAAAGTTTTCGCTGTTGTTGTTGTTGTTGTTGTGAGCGGGACTGCTGCCGCCGCTGGAGCCCGAGTTGTTGTTGTTGTTGCGGTTATGGTGCTGCTGCTGCTGCTGCTGCTTGTAGAAGGTGGTGGTCAGGATGTCATTGATCATGAAGCGGGAGCGACTGGGCTTCGAGGGGGTGGTGGTGGTGGTGTTGTTGCCAGACATGCCAATGCCAAGGCCGAGGCCGATGCTGGCCGGCGGCGCTGGCTGATGCTGCTGCTGGGCCGCGTAATGCTGCTGCAGTAGATGCTGCTGCAGCGGCGGGGGGTGGTGCTGTGCGTGCTGCAAGTGCTGCAGGTGCTGCAGCGGGTGGTGGTGCAGGTGATGATGCAGCGGATGGGCGGCCGCCGCAGGCGTCTCAGCGTGGGTCTGTGTCAGTATGCTCATCGAGTCCTTCATGTCCTGCCGGGGCACCCAAAATCGTATGCCAGCTCACTTTCCAGGGCACTCTTTCCGATACTTAAGCACTTCACAAAAAAAAAGTTCAAACTCATTCACCGACTTGGCTTAGTTTTTCATGATTTCAGCGGTTTTCCGAGAGGTTCTCAGCCCAAAATTGTTCAGTTTTCACTTGGGTTTTCAAGGGTTCTTTCGATTTTTGCAGTAAGTTTTAGTTCTTGGAGATTTCCTTGTTGTTTCTTGTCGATTTAATAAGTAATTTAATTTAGTTAATAATTTATTTCGCATTTATTAGACTTTGTAGCACTTTTTGCAAGTTTACTTTGAGCTTTCAGCACTTAAAAAATTCTCCTCAACTCTCACATCCACGTCGTGCACGGCTTGGCTGCCAAAACGAGACTGAGCGGCTTTTGTGTATGAAACGCACCTGCCGGCGTTTCGTTGCCACACACTCTGGCGGCGGCGACGTCGGCAGCGCAGCTCGGCGGTGGCAACAATTTTGCCACTTTGTTGTTGCTCTCGCCACGGGCGGGGTGGTATTGAAGTGGTGGCTTTGCCGCCGCCCGTCTGGCCTCCATGAGCCAGACCAGGACGGTCGTGTCTTGGCACGCTCTCTCTCTGTTTAGTATTACCGTCTCATCGCCCATCTCGCTCTGGCGCAGCGCCATGTTGCCAGCGCGGGCGCCATTAAACTCACCACAGTGGTGAAACAGTTGCCCGTAAGATTTTTATAGCAGCGAATGTCGGTCAAGTGGTTGGAAGTTGAGAGTTTTTCTGCGTCGGATTCAGCTATATGAGTATTTTTTTAAGTTTCTTTATTTTCTGTACATTTTAAATTTAATGAATAATAGGGTAAAATTAACAATTTATTTATGGAATTTAATTTAAAAGCCAGGTTGTGGTTTTTGTTAAATTATTAAAATGAATTAAAATAATAAAAGATTACAAATTAAATTTTTAATTATAATTTGGCCTCTTTTTTTCTCGTTAAATTTATTAATAATTGTTAATAATTAAAATTTTAAAAAATGTACAGCTACGGATTTGTTGCCTTCATTTAAACTAATACAAAACAGTTTTCCGAACTAAAATTAATGAATTATTTAGTTAGTTATGGATTGTTTAAGGTTCTATTTGTTAACAAAAAAATATATAAATATTAAATAAAAATATCTATAAATATAGATTTAAAGGAAGAGAATATTTCAGGACTTCTGAAGGGCATAAGTTGCATAAAAAGTAAAGTGACTGCCAAAACTCAAAAGATTCGTTGAAATTTGTATTTATTATATCAATTATATGAAGTTATTTAAATGGTTTAATAAGAATTATTTTGATTATTTTAAGAATAATTATATTGTTAATAAATATTTAAAAACTTCAACAAATATCTTTAACCCACACTTGGTTGTCATAACTACTTTTCCTTAGCTTTTTTTAAAGTTACTTATATGAATTAATAAGAATTATTAATATAAATAAGTAGTGTCATGTGGTATTATAAATTTAAAAAATGCAACTGATATATTTTACCCACACTTGTCTCCCATAACTACTTTTCCTATAGTTTTCTTTATAAAAATATGTGGAAGATGACTCCTTAATGCTCCTTTAATGCACAGAAATGCGATACACTTTCTTGTTTGTCTTTACACCGGCCAGTGTAATTTCCCACAACAAGAAGACAATTAAAATTTCACGCCAATAGCTCAGGCCTGGGCCGATCGCAATGGGTTTGGATGGCCACATGTTAGCCGAAGGACTAATTGCAGGAAAAGGAGCGGAGCGAGGTAAACAAATGCAATTTGTCGGGAGCGGCGGTTTCCGTTTGATTGATATTGATTCTGAGTCGAGGAGATGGAAGTGGAAGTGGAAAATGGGAAAGGAAAGAGGGAAATGGGAAGAGGAGGGGAAAAGGTCAGGTGACCTGCGAAGGTCGTTAGTGGTGGGGAAATTAGAGCGGCTTCCAAGGACTCAAGCGCGCGCTTCAATGGCGTTTTCGGGCGCATTAAAGTAATTAGCGTCTGGCGGAGCATCAAATACGGCGAAAAGTCACCCGAGTCCGAGTCTGAGTACAAGTCCTTCGTCCTGATGACGCTTATTGCACTTAAATGCATATAATTGCCAGCCCAGTCGCATATCCTGCGGTCTGCGGTCGGATTCGAATTCGAACTCGAGCTCGAGCTTCGACTGCCAATGCCAATTGAATGCTTAAAATAATTGCACTTCTGCAGCACAAAAAAAATATATAGGAGAGAGGGAAACACTGGGGAAAAACGGGTGATATTTAGATATAAAATATATATATAAAAATATATTTGAAAAACCTTAACCTAAGCTTGGCTTTAAAATTAAAATTACTATAATAATTTTGCAGAAATTACAAAGGGAAGAGTTCTAAAGTTTGGCCATTATTTTATTTTTAAAAAAATTTTGGAAATGACTAATACTAAAATATACAAAATATAAAATAAAAGGGATCTAATTCTATATAAAATAATATATTTGAAAAACCTTTAACTAAGCTCAATTCTAAAACCAAAATAAGCTGAATAAATGTCTCATAAATCATAATTTTATTCAAGATGTGATGTCTGATATGCCACATATTTCTCCAAGTGTAGGCTGCGGGAAATTATGAAAAAGAAATGTACGAATGTTGAAACCGCAATGCGCAGTTGTCCCACAAATGCCACACCCCCTTTTCCTTCGATTACTGGACAGTTGCCAATGCCAGCAAAGAAACTTGAACAGTTGGCAGCGTTTTTCCGGTCTTTCTGCCTGCTTACCAGCTGTCCATATATGTATATATTCCTTGGCCATATTATATATGGTATATACTATATTCATCTATCTGTGTTTCTAAATATCAGATGAACTTAAAAATTAAATATGAATTTAATGCCATTAGAAGCCTTTTTAAGATTTTATATTCAAATATTTAATATATTTTAAAAATGTTTTTAATCTTTTAAAGGTGCCAATTTTAAGGAGTTTATGTCTTAATCTTATTTATATTATTATAATATTTATTATAATTATATTCCTTGAGCCATCAGCCATCTTCCGAGTGTCAAATTTACTTGTCACCCTGGTAAAAAAGGAAGGAAGGAAGGCACCTATAGTATATATATTCCCCCGCCCATCCACTCCAACCCACTGGACCCGTACATCCAGCAAGCAAGTCTCCTTCCACCTACCAATTCCATTTCTGATCTGTTTCCGCGGGGCTTGTGGAATCTTAATCGGCATCTTTGATATTATAATGTTCGTGTTACTGCGTGGACAAACGTAATAAAATAACTGATCGTTGTCGCTGATAAGTTAATTTACTTTTAATGTGCTGCCCTCGCCGAAGATCCGAGGATCCAAGAGCCAGCATCCCAGATCAGAGGAGGGGCAAGGGGTAGGGGTAAATGGCTCTGAAGGTGACAAAGGTTCTCACTGGGGACCCAAAACAAGCCCACGAACGAGACTAAGGCTGGCAGCGATTGATCTTGGTTTGGGTTTCACTTTCGTATGCCCTTTGTTTTGATATTATAATATTAAAAGTAAATATAGTAAATTATTTGCTAAGTTTTTCATACACTTTTAGAAATTTTATAAAAGAAACTTTATTTATTTTTATTTTATTTTAGTTTTAAATTGAATTTCCCAAACAAAAAGGGTATTTCCGGCTTCGCTTTGGCCACCTTCCACTGATTTGTGTTCTTTTTTTCCCCCGCCTTGTTTTATTTGGCTCTGTTTTTAATTTTTTTTTTGTGTTTGTGTCGGTCGCGTGTGCCGTCGATGGCCAACGTTGTTGCCAACTGATTTGTCAACAACGTGGCCAACAAAGGTGTTCTCCTGCTCCGGTTCCCCCTGCCCCCGGGGATTTATCGCTGCTCCAGATCAGTCACTATATATACAACGGCAATGGCAACTACACAGGATAAACATAAAGCCTGATTCGGATCTCTTGGAGCGCGGCGCTCGTTTCGGCATTGATGTCCCAACCCCACTAAATGGAGGCTATTTAAATTTTTACTGCCTGCCGGCACCTATAAATCGGCTCGAAGATGCATTTGGTTGCTAGGATCTGGGATCGATCGGTCCTTCCACCTGCCTTAATTTTTACGAGCTCGGCTTAGCCCGCTTGGCTAATCAACACCTCGTGATGATTCCGGTTCCGAGGCTTCCATAGGGAGCGGTAATCCTGGAGGAGCGTGGATTCTGCTTTTTATGAGTGTGGAAAGTGTTTCAAGAATTGAAAGTAATTTTTAAAAATTTTTTGTATGAATTTGAAGTGAGATTGGAGTTTACTTTGATTGAAATAAAGGTAATAATATCTTTCTAGTCAAGAAATGACCTAGTCAAAAGTAACATCTCAAGAAACTCTTTTCGTTTTAGGGGGTTTCCCATTTCCCCGTTTCCGGTTTTTTTTTCCTAGCAAACTTAGCTCGTGCCAAAACCAACTTCGTTTCTCCAATTTGTAGATAAACCAATGTTTTCCTCCGGCAATCGCCTTATTTCGCTTATTTCCTCTTATCGGCAGATGGGTCTCTTAATTAGGAGAGCAAGTTGGATAAACGGCGGCCCAGGCGACACTTGCCACATTTGCATCGACCATAAAAATATGCCCCCTCAAAGTGTAGCCACTTAAATGGAGAGAGACTGAAGCGATCTAAGAAGTGAAAATGTATTTTATGGCTCAATTTGGTGCACATAAAACGGGGGGACCCATACAAAGTGCAACATTGTAGGCCGAATGAGCGTTAACGATGCTTGGATCGAAGGCGAAGGTGTGATCTCTGGGAATGGTGGCGTGATCGATATTGTTTTTAGTGATATATATATAATTAAAAGATATATTTCAGTTTCCCAAATCCAAATAAGCCTTAGTTTCTTCAACTCTTCTACCCTAAAACTGGCTTTAACCTGCCTTGAAATTTTATAAATATTCGGCGTTACCCAGCTTAATTACCTATTTTATCTTGTTCCTCACGCTGTCATCTCTATTTATGTTTTTATATTCACCGATAGTGCTGGTTGCCTTTCAGCTGATTGTTGTTAATTTTTATGTGCAATTAATCGGCTTCGCGCATTGAGCATTTATAAGCATTTCTCGCACCAACAGAGCCAGAGATCCCATCAAAAAAAAAAATAATAATAAAATAAAAGGGGTTGGGTGCAGAGGTATCTTTGGGAACTGAAAAAGAAATTAAGTCGCTTTGAATTAAAGTGAAATGCAAAATGCAACTCCTCCGGCTCCTCCTCCTCCTCCTCCTCCTGTTCCTCTCATAAAAAGACCAGCGGAGGCAACATTGTGCCCTGAAAGGAGCACGGAATTCGGAAGGGAGGACGACTGGCCGACAGTCGTAAAAGTGGGCAAGGTGTTGAGATCGGAGCCAACTGTTCATTGCTGCTGGAAACCTTTTAATCCGGGGCCACAAACGCCGACAGATGCGTCCGATATCCCGCTGTTCGAAGGGAGAAAATATTGGTTGGATCCAACAGCCAAGTAAAAGCTGTAAATGTTCAAGAACAGGTCAATGAAAGAGACTGGGGTAGGGTCTCTGAGTGCAAGCATTCTGAAACATTAAATGAAATAAAACTAGTAGTGAAGTGAAGCCAGTTTGACTTGAGAAATTTGTAAAGGAAGCCTTGGAAAATCGGAGCTGTCAGTACAACATCAGCAGCTCTCTCGTTCACTTACAGTATTATTCAAAATGTGGAACAGCAATAAGAGCTCTTCTTTTAGTAAGTATTTAATTTTTTACATCCCGCGGTCATAACATAACATAACCCACCAGATATTGGCAATTATAAGGATCACGAATCCTCCGACGAGGCCTCATCCTCGCACAGCGAATGCGAGGGTCATAAACTCGATCACACCTTGTCGGACACAGAACTCTGCGTTCAACCGGAGGTAGAGCATTCAGAGGTCTCGGAGCTGGTGGCCAAGCTGCAGCAGTTTTCATTTAAGAATTGTGATGGAGAGCAGCAGCCATTAGAGCAGCTCCAGCCTACCCCGGAGGACTTAGCCGAGCATCGCAATGAAAAACCAAAAGAAAAGCGTGAGCCAGAAGTCAATGTAAGCCCCGAGCAAGACGGATCAGCTAAAGTCCCCAAAGACAAACCCCAGCAAGCAGTAGAAGTCGAAAAGGATGGCCAGTACTTTCTCCAAAACCTCCGAGACGAGCAGAAGCGTCTGATCGCCTTGGCCGACACTGCCGACAACTATGCCGCCACTTTGGGCACCAAGCCAAGCCGCGGGGAATATGCTCTAGAGAAGTTGAGGGTCTTCTCGGGACTAGTCAGACTGTTGGTGACCTCCAAGATGAGCCAGTTTGAAAGCTTATGCCAGAAGAACATAAACTCCTCGCCCGGTGACCAGTTCCCAGTGACCGTTAATGATCTGCATGGATTCTGGGACATGATTTACCAGCAGGTGCCACCTTTGGACAAGCTCTTCGAGGAGATCGAAGCCCTCAAGGCAAACAATTGGTGTGCCCCGCCTAGGTCAGGAGGAGTCGGATCTTTAGACCACAAGAAGACCTCGCGTTCGTCGACACAGAAGAAGAACACCAAGTCCCGGGAGACTCAGTGGCGCTGCTAAGTTGATTGTTTACACACAGAATACCCCACCGGAGAGATGCCTCCAAATTCCTTGTCAAAGTTGGAACTTATTTTTATTGCAATTGCTGGAGCCTCGTTACCTCGCACATCATTCGAAATTTTTTAATTTTTTAAACAAGCATCTATGTGGGCATAAAACTTGGTTAAGTGTAAAAGCAGGTTGAGAACACATCCTTGAATATAAGCCAACTTATCAACCTTATATATTTTATGTTGGAATTTTACTGAATTTAAGCCAAGCTGAGCTCTTTCCTTAAGCCAACTTCCATTCGTCCTTGGCCAAGGTGGGAAAATCTACTACCCCCCATTTTCTTGATTCGTTTTTTCCCCCCTGCTTAATTGCATAATTTCATATTCGGTTTCTTTGGCTTTCATTGCCTGCTGTTCCTTTTTTTCTCTTTTTTTTTTGGCTTTTGTTCATTTGCCAGAGCTCTTCCTTTTAGCAGCTTAATTGCCATGGCCGAAAGTGGCAAAGAAATGCAGCTCACTAATTACAACAACTCCGCAGAGAGAGAGGAGAACAGAAGTGGAACAGAGGAGAATTAGTGGCAGTCAGGCATGTCCTGGAGAGGGGGTTTCTTGCCCCCTCCCCCCCCCCATTCGAACGCCTCTGACGCGGGTGTCCTTCAAAAAAAGGCCAATTGTCGTGCGGCGGCCACGTTGCATGTGCAGCCTCGAGGGGGCATCGAATATATGTAGAATTTCCAGTCATAAAACTGCGGAATGTCGCCAATTAAAATTGTTGCACACACACGGCGACCGGGTGTGAGTGTGGCTGCCAGTGTGTGTTCGTGTTGCACATGTGACGTGACATAAATGCATGTCATGTTCGTTGCCTGTTTTTTGTTTCGTGCGTTCCAGCTCCAAGGATTTCCCCCAGGGGGAAAAGAGCCACGAGGCGGCAGCAAGTTCGCGCGCTAAAAACTATGCAACACAATGCCCGTAAATTGCGCAATCAAATTACCAGCCACCCCCAGGCCCAGCCCGTCGAAGCCCCTCCAAGTGCCCACTGTAAGCTTAGGCAATCAATTATAATGTTAGCATGCAAGGTTTATAATTGTTCAAAGGGGTTTGCGACAGCAAAAAAATAAGGCTGGAGTGGGTTAAGAGGGGGCCTCGAAGGACTGCAGTGTAAGAGAAATGTGGTATCAATAACTGAGTCGAAAAATAAGGTGCCTGCAAGTGCCTAAGAAATAGGGAAATCGCTGTTAAGGTAAGTCCTAGGTCTAGATCTATACTGATTATATTTTTTATAGATTTTTTGGTGTCCAAAAGAACCTTTATAATATTTATATACATATATAAATACCCAAACCCCTTGCAATTTTACTTCATTTCCAATGAAAACTTGACTTAAGTACCTTTAAAATGAGCGAAATCTCTGCAAAAGCAAGTCCTATGTCTAGATCGATGCTGATTATATATTTTTTTTAGATTTTTAGGTGTGCAAAAAGAACCTTTACACAATTTATTTATATTTATAAATACCAAAAACCCTTAGAAATTGACTTGATATCCAAAGAAATCTTGTCTTTATTGTTTTCTTATATATTTCGGTACCCCATTTTCTTGCAGTGCCTTTATCCTGCCGTTGTTGCACTACAAAATAGGCATTTTAGGACTCGGGGAACCCTGATTGTCGTTGCGTTGTTAGCCTAAGTACGGCCCGGCCTTTTGGTGTCACGTAAGGGGACTGTTACTGTTGCGTTTACTGTTCCGGGTACTGAGCTTTGGGGGTACTTTCCCGACCCACTAATTTCCAGCATTTAACGTGACCGCGTGCAAATTTCCACACACACACAGGGACACACTCTTTCAACTTTGTACTCTTTAGCACTCTTTAGTTGCGCTTTGCATTCGCCGGGGGTTGAGGCTGAGGCAGTCGACTCTAGAGGGGGGGTTAAGGTGGTTAGGGGTTAAGGCCTAGGGTGGACATGGTTTGGTGGGCGGTCTGTACTCGATAGGAGAGTGGCTTGATTAATGACGGAATCGCATTAGTCGACCCGCGGCCAAGTGCAGTTACTCAATCAATCAGCAGAGGCCCAGGGAATTTACATCTCCGTTTCGCTTTCGGTGACCTCTTGACCCCTGCTAATGGTTAGAGATTATATATACATAGCTGAAGAGAAAGTGGAAATACAAGGATACCCATAAATTAAACAAATATTACTAGTATTATTTCCAAGAGAATCTAGCTAAGTGAACTTTCAAAAGCGATTTAGATCCCAGCTGGGAAATAAGCCACCTCTCGGTTCAGCCAGTGTTGTTCGCATTGCAAATTGTGTGAACATTGCCCGTTGGCTTCATGATTTTCACAGACAACATCCCACTAAAATATTGCCATACATTGTTTTCCCGTTGCGGGAAGAGCTTAATCCATAATTTATAATTTGCCATTACAGCCGCTCCCCTCTGGCTGCCTGGCTTTTGGCTTTTAATTAGTTAATTATTATTTGCTATTATTGCCTAGGTTTTTTTTTCTGCCACTTTAAAGACGTTTTAAGGGAAAATTCAAATGGAATTGGTCGAGTTTTATTGGAAATTATACATATTGTTCGGAAAACAACGTTTCACCTTTCAAAATAGTTTCCTAATTCACTTAAATAAGTTGAGAATAAAATTAAAGACTGAAAAGAGTGGCAATCAACTGTTTATATACTGTTTTCCCCAACTTAAGCTTTTCAGTTTCAGGAAAAAACCCATTACAAAAGAAGCATTTAAGCCAGGTTTAATTTACCAATTACCAATCCGCTAATCCCATTAATTATTTCATTTAAATTAGCGAATATCGCAAGCTAATCGCAACTCGAATTAATTGCGTAAAGACGTTTTCCAAACGCTGCAGGGAAATGGGGAAATTCTTTGCTGCAAAAGCAGAATGGAGGGGGAAAAAACAACGAGCACGAAAATTAACTGTACTATAAAAGGTGGAAAATTGTTCAAACAAACCAACGAAATTTGCATAATTATGATTAACACAACGGGGGCAGCAAGGCGGTAGGGGGAATTCAAGGGAGAGTGCATTCGGAGGAAAAGTTCGTGTTTGTGGGCTGGCAAAAAAAAAAAAGAAACACAATAATAATAAAAAGTATGTATAAGTAGGGGAAGAAGTACTTCCCTCTTCCAGTTTCATTATACCCTTTGGCAGGGTATTATAAATTCACTCTGGAGCTTGCAACTTAGAGTCATTTTTGACCCCTTCAATCATATATATTCCTGAGCAGCATCAATAGCCGAGTCGAACTGGCCAAGGCTGGGAGAAAAACAAATTTACTCAAGTTTTAAATATTTTATTAGGGGTTAAAAATTTAAAAAAACAAATAGTATTTATATTTGGCATAGTTATGACTCATATTCCCTAAGCCAATTCCAAACTTTAAGGGTATACAGACTTCGGCCTTCTGAAGTTTGCTTCCTTTCTGACTTTTATTTGTTTTGTGCAGCCTTTTGCGGTTTTTTGGCGTTTTCCGCCATAAACGCTCGCAATCAAATGTTCATAAAATAATTCATACACAAACAGCAGTTTCAAAAACAAACGATTTGCTGGTGGGGCTTATCACGAACTGCGTTTATGCGAAGCCCAATTCATGAAAACAGATTAGGAAATGTTGATTTTAATTTATAATAATAAAATATTAATGAATATTAGTATAAATTCTCTCAGGTATGTTTTAATCTGTTATGAAGGATTATTTTTCATCTCCGCATAAACGTAGCTTACACCAAAAATAAATTCAAGCACCCAGTTTTGAGGGTTTACTTCTTCATTTTCTGTACAATTTTTACTCTTTAATTTGTTCCTGTTTTTTAAATAAATTAGGAAACCTTTAAAATAAATATTTATATTTTAATAAATATTTTTAAATATTTTGTATACAGTTTCTTAGCCCTTTTTCCGCGCAGCGTATGCTCTTTCCCCCGCTTACCCTTTGCTGCCTCTAGGAGCCTAGAAGGTAGACAGGGGCGCGGGAAGGGGAGGGATCGCGAGGTGAGCAACAACAAACCGGCGGTTAGTGGACCCTGAAGTCTGCGTGGCATTTAATTTGTCTGATTAGCATTTTCAGCGGCACGCATGAAACACATTAAAATTTGTTCCATTGTGGAACGTTCGCTTTTCGTTTTTCCAGCTTTTCAGCTTGTCTGCCGGAAAAGCGCCGACGCATAGATATCGATAGGAAGGAAACACGAACCAAGGCGATAAGAACGGATGCCGCACGAAATGTGGCACCTGTTATCTGCCGGGTAGCAAGGAGAAATGCATAAAAAACTGCATATATTACAAAAGGGGAACTCTGAAAATAATAATAAATATAATTTATAAAGAAATATATTAATAATAGTTATTTTTTCTTTCTTTAATTAATTTTTAAAGGGTTCACCTTCAATTTTCCCCCTAAAACTAACCATGTTACATACCCTTTAATGCCTTGATATACGGATAAACTAAATTCCTTTGTAATTAGAACCATATTTGACGGGAGCAGCAATTATTAAATGATTTTACTAGGGGCGTTATTTGGGGATTTCTGCTCGTGTTTGGCTGAATTTGTGACAAATCATCGCCGGATCATCAGTCAAAAGTCCTGGACGCAATGTCCTGTGACAGCTGACGAGGCTGCGAGGTCCAGAGCTTGTCGCCCAGGATCAGGTTCGTTCTCCTTTGACGTTCCATGACACATCCATGTAGCTGTCATGATTGACGACGTCTCTTTCTGCTCCGCGGTGGCCATCTCTCCAACGAACAACTGTCAAGCACGCGAGGCTGTTGATTTATTTATGACCTTTAAAAAAAAAATTACAAAACAAAAGCAACAGAAAGTACAGAAACCACACCGAAAAAGGAAGCTATTCAGAGCCACCACGCCTTTTTTTCCCCAGCCATCTATCCATCCAGCCATCCCTTCGTAATGAATTTCAAGTGATGCGGCAAGTTTTTCCCGCTAGCTGTTAATATTTTTACTTTTTTCCATTGGTTTTATGGCCCTTAATTTTCCTGCTTGTTTGACTGCAGTTTTTTAATTGTCAAAACAGTTTCCTGAAATATTTTTTGGATCTAGAACGGAGGCTGTAAGCTCTTCACTAGTCAATCGAAGGAAGTATCAATGCCATTGATTTTAATGGAATAAATACATATATTGTAGGAACATGATAGGAACACCATGTAGCTTAAGTATAAGCAATCCATTACGAAAAATGAACCACATCTGTATATCGATAGTAAGCGAGGGAGATCGATAGAAGGATATTGGGGATATGCGATCTCTAAAAAAAAAGAACTACATTATAAAATGCCTATAATATTTTAATTATAGTTTAAGAATTATTTATTTAACTTTAGAGAAGCTTAACACCAACTTAAATACAAAAGTAAATCTATTTAATATTTTTATTTTGAATTTAGTACAAATAAGATTCAAAATAAGAGTTTTAAGCTATATAAATTATAATTAAAATATTTATTAAAATAAATAAAATATTTATTGTCTCAATTTCCACCTCTAAAATCTTTCTTTGTTCAGATAAATCATTCTCCCTTAGCATTATAACCCGTAAACCCATATAAATACTTCCAAAAAAATCCCAGTAATTAAATAAACTTTCCCCGAAACTCTGGACTTAAGTACTTCATAAATATCTCAACTGAATTTCCTCTTTTTTTTGTTCCACTTTCGGCTGAATGACGGTGTCCTGCCGCCCTGTTGGCCCTGTGTTGAAGGCATTCGTTAAATCATTTCGTGGCACTATCGGCACAAAAATCAAATGCCTTCGTTTAAACGAGCGATAAGGGGGAAATGCCTTCGAAAAAGACCTGCGCTGGCCCGGGAAAATTCACGCAATTAGTTTGTTATTGTTGTGGACGTCGAAAAGGCGTCCGAAGTCAACTCCAGTCGCGACTCTTTGCCTCATTAACAATAATTTCGCTTTAATAAATAACGCTAAAACATGCGCTAAATAACATTTTTAGGCTGGTCACTAAAACAGGAAGGGTGACGGAGTGGGCTGCACTGAGAGAAAAATAAATCAGACTAAATACAAAAAATATAGAGCTAATATAATAGTAATTATTAATAATTAAAAGAGTATCTTTCAAGAGATCTATGGTAATTTTAAGGATATTAAACCCCCTTTTTTTTTGCTGAGTTTTAATTTGTTTTGACTGATTTATTTCTCTCAGTGCTTACCGCCTGGCCGGGCGTTGAAATTAATGTGCCGCCATCCAGGGCGACACTAATTTGCCTGTGAACATGTCAAATCAGCCTCAAAGTAAATTTTACGCCAACGTTCAGCGCTCAACGTTCATGTCCAAAGTTTCCCAAGTTATATGCTCGCCCTCACCACCGTGCACCACCCTGCGCCACCCTGCACCACCCTGGGCCACTTAATGAAAAGGTCCTTAAGTAGTTTCCAACGGTATTTTGTTTCCGTTTGTACTTTTTCTCTGACGTCGCCGTCGCTTGTCGTTGATTTGTTATTGTTTCCACCGTCGGGCATAAATCATTCCAGCCACGCTGCACTGAAAACAAAAAATGTGTTGTATGTAAATACATTTTAGGGATTTTTTTTTTAAGTTTAAAATAAATAAGTGGTTTATCTTCGAAACTAAATATAGAAATACGTTTGTCAAATGTTTTACTTTAAATTAAAAATTAAGAATCTTTAAATATATTTTTCTGGTAGTATTCTTTTCTTTCAAGTTAAAAATTATTTTTAGATGCAGAATTTGATTTTATAATTTTAAGTTTAAAATAAATAATAGAAATACGTTAGTCTAATGTTTTACTTTAAATAAAACATTTGAATACATTTTTCTGATAGTTAAAAATGATTTTTTAGCAACACAAATTAATTATTAGCCAAGCATTTATTATTTCTTAATTAAAAGCATTAAAAACCACATTATTAGATATTTTAAAGATATTTTTCAATAAATTTCTTTGCGTGTATAAACAAAAAGGACTCGAACGGGCCACTTGGGTGGAGTGGAGTGGAGTGGAGTGAAGTGGCTTGAAGTGGCGGGCAGTGGAGTGCCATTGCCTTTCGAGTGGCTCGTGTGGTGCCTTTCGGGGTGCCATGGGAAGTGATTAAAGTCATTTAACCCACTCTACCCGCACGGGGCGAGCTGAAATTAATTTCTAATTGCGCACAAATGTAGGCAATGTAAGCAAACAAGTGTGTGTGTGTAAGCGTGTGACTCATATTTCGTCTAAAAAATATATTTACAACTTTTCTTAGTTTTAATAAATTTTATAAACTTAAGAAACCCTTGAAAATGTACTTTTAAAATTTACAATAATTTCTTTATTTGTATTCTATCCTACATCTAAATTTGTTCCCAAAGGGATACTTCCAGGACACAAAATTTCCACTTTGATTAATTGACTGCCAGAATTTGTGATTGTGTGCTTGGCTTTTTGAAAGGGTTAAAGTAAAAGCCGGACAAAGACTCTCATTCCCATGCCCAGTCTTAGTCCCCTTTTAACCCCCAATCCCTGTTTGCATATGCTAATTGAGCTATAAAAATACTTTGTGCCCGAAAAGGGCAAAAAAAAAAAAGAAGGAAAGAGGAAAAGAACACACAAACATGGCCATAAACTGTGTGTGTGTGTGATTTCCCGATTTTCAGATTTTCTTGGCCCCCCCCCAAACAATGGCAACTAAGTCTGATAAAGATGGCGAGCTGAGGTTGCAGGACCCATGCGTGATGCTTTCACATAAAAATTATGGCATTCAAGCCAAATGGAGCTTATGGGATGGAAGAAGACCCGGCCATGGAGGGTTAAGGGAGACGAGAGCCTGGAGCCTGGCGTTAGAAACATGATTTTTATTTTACGCAACTTAAGTGCGAACAATAAAAACGATTTGGGCCAGATTATGGCCGACCCGTTGCCTTGGCTCATAATGCAAATTAGTCATGGCCGCCGCCGCCGTCGCATATGCAAAGGCACCCCCTCTTAACCCCTCACACACACACACTGCCTTGGCATTTGTTTAGATTTATGAGTGTCAGCCGTATTATGACCAACCACTTGACTTCCTGCCGCGTGTGTGTGCGGGTGTGTGTGTCTCTCTCTGACATTTTATGCCCCGCACGTTCTTGGCCGCACTTGACCCCCTTCAGCCCGTCCGTACACTTTGATATAAAAAAGGGAACAAAAGGATAGTCAGGCTCTTTTCTCACTCTTTTTTTTTTAATTTAAAACACAAATATTGGGTACAAAAATATAAATTCCCATTAAATGGGATTTCTTTTGTCTGGGCATTTAGTTTTCTCTCGGTGCAGTCTCGTCACCAGTATTAATAGCCATACTTATATGGCGCCCGCTTCTATACATTTCAATAGTTTATTGCCTGCTGGTACCACACGGCGTATACGCAACTTCCGGACATATATGTATGTATTTTCGAGACTCTTGTTTTGCTTTTGTTTATTTATTTTATACTTTTGTTTGTTAAGTAGGCAATTAGCCAGGGTAGAAAATAATTTAATAAAATTTATATAAGCAAGAAAACCTAAAAAATAAATTAAGCAATAAGAACTAAATAAAAGAAAATATTATTTCTCAAATATAAAAATATATTTAATGAATTACAATGCTTTCATAATCAATAAACTGTACTTCAAGGCAAACTAAAATACATATAGGTATGTCAATATATATATATGTATTTATGTGGCTTATCCTTTCATCATTGGCTTGTTTTTAAATGAATTAAACAGCTAAGTGAGTTTGCAGTGCCGCAACTTTGTCGCAACGAAATCTTATAGCTCATCAACTTGGCAAGCCAAAGATATATATATATATACATATATATAATATATATGATATGTGATACATATATGTACATTTTCAAATAGCCTTGTGTGTCCTTCCTTTGCCTTCCTTCCAACTTCCTGGCAATTACGGGCGAAAATTCGACAACAAAGCCAAATAATATTAACATATAAATTGCACAAAGTGCCGCTGATTTAGTTTTATGAAAGCGAGAGAGCGAGATAGCTATATATATATATATAACATATATATATAGGGAGTGAGGTTAGGGGCGACAGACTTTGCCAGTTTGTTTTTACGTCTTTGTCGTCATTTACGTTTATTATTCCGATTTTCTAGCGCAGAAAAATAACACTTATGCAAACACACACACACTCAAATCTGTATGTAAATGGTGGCTGCCAAAAACTTGGCAGAAGGAAGGATTTCGGGGTTTCACGCACGCACAAGCCGGGAAAGAACCAACAAACCAGCCAGCAAAAAAACAGCCACCACCCACCCAACAACCACCCATCTTCTGGCTCCCAAAGGACACCCCTTCTGCCGCCTTCACACGCGTCAACAATGAGAGTGCCATCTCGTTTTTGCGCACATTTCCGGCATTTGGCCAAGTTCGCTCCAGCTCCAGCTTTGGCTTTGGCTTTTATCTAATGCCAACCCTCTCGGCCCTGGCTCTTCTGTGGGCTTTTAGCCTTCTTTCACATACAATTTACTGTCGTTTCAAAGCTAAACATTTATGGTATCCTTCTCTCTCTCTGTCTCTCACTTTCCAAGTCGCTCTCTGTCTCTTTTTATGGGGCACAAAATGTCGTCGTCGTCGACGACGGGAAATTGATATTTTTGATAAAAGTTTTTCTTTTGCTGGCACACTTGATCGAATATAATATGTGTGTGTATTCCATGGGTGGAAACTATGTAGAGTAAGGACTCGTTTTTGTAAAATAATATTAATAAAAATAGAAAATAATAGTTATCGAGATTTTTTTAAGGAAAAAATCCATTTAAAATCGTTCAGCAACATTGATATTTTAGCTTTAAATACATTTTCCGCTTTAAATTTGTATTAGACCTTTAGTTTACTGAATATTTTTAAAGTTCCATAATTTTAAATATTTCTTATAATTAAATAATGTTTTCAGAATATATTTTTTTGATAGGTACACACTATGTTAAGTTTCAAAAAGTCTTCTTTAAATTTAATTTAAATATAAACTTAAGTTAAACAAACATTTTAAAAGAGTTTCAGGTATTTCTAAAACATAAATTCTATTTTTATTTAGTTTTCTACAAGGCAAGCTCTACTGTTTGCCAAAAATCGCATAAAATTTGGTTTAAAAACGAATTGATTTCCTTTCCTTTTTGTGTGCTTCCCCCAAACTCTGTATTTTTAGTACATAGAAAAAAGGTTCTTTGGCTCAATGAACATCTACATTTACTTATTTGTGCCCTGAGCTTCGTTTTCCTTTACATTTTTTCCTGTGTACCCCCTTCCACATATCTTTTTATTTGTAAATGCGCGGAAATTGTTAATTTTATGGCCAGCCATATCCGCCGTTTCCCCTTTTTTTCCTCAGCTTCCTGGGAGCCCATTTCCCAACCCATTTCCATTGCCATTTCCACATTTCCAGCTGCTGCGCGGCCCCTGTGGCATTTCCAAAATGGCCGCCTCGCCAGTTGTCATAATGGGGGACTCGCAAGTCCGAGGGATCGGGGATCGGGGCCCCAGAAGTAAATGCACCAATCGCATTATGGTCGTCCAGCGTTTTGGCCTCAAATTGCCGATTGCCAACTGCAGCAGCAGTCACTTCTTGGCCCATGGTTTCCATGCCCCGCCTGGCCAGAGGATCGCATAATGGTCGATCGATCAGCGGATCGATAGTCTGGCCTGGAAATTGTCGAACCTCGGGCAGTTTGGCCCACGTTTTGCAGACATTTTCCTTTTGGCCCGTCTATAATTTCCAGCGACGGGCCAATTGTTTTTTCGAGGAGTCAAATAAAATGCACTTCGTCCCAGGCAGAGAGAGCAAAAAGTGTGACCATTAAAATTAAATATAATTTAGAGTTGAATTTTTAAATTTATTATTTATAGAAAAAGACATTTTTTTTTTTAATATTTATAAGCATTCTAGATACATTTAAAAAATATTAAACTTATTTAAAAAAGTTAAGAAAGAAGCTTTTTCTGGAAAGAAACAAACATTGTTACATTACATTAGTAAGCATCCTACTTCCAGTAAGTTTTAAGTAATTTAATATTTTAAAAATTAAACATAAATAGCCACATATGGTTTTTTTTTCTCTGTAGCTTCTGCCCCTGGCTGCGTTTGTGGCCTTTTGTCTGGCATATAATTTGCACAAATTGCAATTTAGAGAAATATAAGGAATCGCAAAGGGAAACGACCAAACAAAATACAAAACCCTAAAAAAATAAGACGAAAATTTATTTTATTTTACAGGTGACGATGCTGGGAATAGTCCTTAAGGTTTAAGCATTTTAAAAAATATAATATTAATATTTATTGTAAAGGGAATTCTTGGGAAAAGCTAAAGCTACAGTTGAAATATTTTTCTAAAAATATAATAAATGTTTAATTTTAATTTAAGTAGTAAAAATATAACAGATTGCCAATTTCAACTGGTTTATGTCGAAATTGTTTTATTTTTTATTTATAATTTAAATAGCTGCTTTTCTCATAAAAAAAGAATTAACAAAGTCTCTTCTTGTCTTCTTTATTTAACATAGTTTATTGTCTACGAGTTACCATACTTAGTAAAAATTCTATATTTTTTTAGAAAAACTATATTTCTTATATTATATATTCCCATCGAAAGGAGTAGCTACTTCCTCCTTCGTTGTGGCCGAATCTGCAGCTGGCATTGACAACCCCTATAGGAGCCCAAGTCTTGGGCTGCTATAAGCCAGATCGTTGTTGCTGGAAGCCAATGCGGAGGTTGGATGTTGAATGTGGACGTCGATGGCATTGCTAACATGGCCAACTGGCAATCGCCAGCGAATGGGAAACATAGAAATCACGTTTCAGCCATCAATGCTGCAAATGCAACAATTTTGGATGGAGGATGAAGGTTCGAGGATGGAGGATGGGTTGGGATGAAAACGTAGAGCCCGGACTGCTGCAATATTTCTTCATTGTACTGATTATCGGTTGTAATGTTGCAAATTAAATGCCTTTGCCATCAATCAAACAATCAAACGAAACTGGCAACTGGCAACTGGCCATCATGGCTGGAACTCGAAATGGAATCGAAATTAAATGGAATAATATGCTGGGAGAGCGATTCAAACGCTGCACAGTTGGATTTAGCGGCACTGTAATTTCCCCATATTCGAACATTTTTATGAGAAAACTTAGCGAAACTCAAATTGGTCGGACATGTTCCGAGGCTCTCTGTCTGCGAAACGGCGATTATTCGAATACGATAAGGAATTTATTGGTGGAATTAAATGGCACAAATTGATGAGGGAATCGCCAATTGCCAATCTCAAATTATTTTTCCCCTCGATTTATATGTTTATACCCCTGTTCCCCTGTCCGTCCGTCCGGTTATTATAAGTTTGAACCCCATAAGCCAGGTTTGCTTTCTTTCCTAGTTTTTATTTTTATTTTTTTTTTTTTCTCTCTGACATCGCCATGGAGTCTGGGCCTAATCGAGCCAGATCTCTTGGCCGATAAAAAAAATAATTATGAATGGGAGAGAAGGCTGCTCCTCGGCACTCTAATTGAAAATGCAAACAGCCACCATAATAATTAGGAGGGATGCCGAGGAGCTTCGGGCCTAGAAAATGCATTTAAGATTTGTTGTTTGTACAAGTAGGAATGTGATAGACAAAAAGCCTCGACTACGAGGTACTCACTAGCTGGCAAATAAGAGAAACAAGAGTATAATAAACTAGAAAGCCCTTGAATATATTTATAAATTAATCAATTAAGAGGGATTGTTTTTATTTAATTTATTTTAAGAAAGATCTTGACTGCCAAGAGGTATCTCTTGTCTGTCTAATATAGCCATATGGCCATAACTGTGTCTGGGAAATCGGCCAAGATGATGACGCTTGAGAGATGGGCTTCCATCGCGGATTGTTTGGTGAAACTTTGTGCAACAATTAGCAGCAACTCGCAAGTGGCAGGTTGGCCCGACGAAGCTGCTAGTTGCGAGTTGCTGGTTGCAAGTTGCTGGTTGCTGGTTGCAAACGAGATTTACTTAGTGGAGCAGCTGGCAGAGATGCTCGTAATTAAGCACTTAAATGAATTTGATTGTGTGAACATAACGGAGACAATGCCAGCGAGCGAGTTGTGGCAATCACTTTCTTATTGAGGCAACCGCAATGCTAGCTGCCTGCGATCCAGATTCCAGTTGTTGTACTCACCCCTGACTCAACTGACCCCGGCTCAACCCTAACTCTGCTCATTTTACTCTCGAATTACCCCAGATACGATCGCTGAGATAAGATCGCCAAAAATAAAATGTAAATTACAACAAAAAAGGCAGCGAGCAGGGTGATACCTGGTCCTGGAACACACCAGATGCCAGATGCCTATCAAGCGGCGGATTTGTTCTAGCCGCCGCACAAATAGCACTCTTAAGATACCCCGGGCCAGCCCAGGGGATCCGTTCCGAGGCGATGCAATTCCAAGCGGAGCACTCAGCTGGTGGCCAAAGGTGTGATCACCGGTGATCGCCCGCTGGGAGCTGCGGATCTGGATCCAGAACGCGTGCCCCGCCTGATTAGCGCAAAATGTTAATTTCACACTTTGATCGCATTTCCACGACTGCGCCGAAGATGCGTTAATTTAATTTCAATTTAGTTTGCTGCTCATCTCGGCAACAGTCAGTCCATCAATCACCCGGCCACAGATACCTTTCCTCTGCTCTGCTCCACCACCAAGTTGTTTGGAATAAAACTTAAAAGGTTGAAGCCTTTCGACTCTTGAATACCTTTTTTGGAATTTTTTTTGGGAATTTTCTAGAACTATTGTGGGTTTGAAAATGAGAAAACTTTGTGGAAAAATAAGGCAGTTTGCTGGTTTGCAGGGTATTATAATTTCAGACAGAAGTCTTGATTAACAGGCAAGTCTGATTACATAGGCTTCTTTCCTTTCTTGTTTTATATAAGTTTTCAACCCTAAAATATAACCGAAAATATGTAGACAGGGAGACAACAGGGTATCTCACTTGTCTAGCACACTCTACCCTACATATCCCCCCTGTTTTTTCTCTCTGTATATTGTGGCACTCGTATGCCCAGATCCACAGACACCCAGCTACCCCCAGATGCCCCCCGTCAGTTGGCCAGAAGCGGTTTTATTAACAGCCGCTCGTCAAGTGGTTTTCGGACTCATTGTTGCATTTTGTCCTACAGCGCTGCCTTCAAAGGCATTCCTCTGCCAGTTGCTTTATCTGCATTCATCAGTCGCCAAACAAAACAAGTCAACTGGCTTCATTTGTAATGGATCTTCGACCGAGAGATCGCGGAGGAGCAGGAGCTGCCCCGGATGAGTTGGAGGCGGCTGCGCAGTAGTCAAGGCTCTGATTGCCGGGCATTAATCACTCGAAGTCGGCGAACGGACTAGGGTGTGGATCCAAAAAAAAAAAAAAAAAAAATGGGTGCACTTGCAGAAAATGTATTGAATATAAATGTTAAAAGCTCAAGAATAAGTATTGAATATAATAAATTATATTATAGAAAGGATTTACAGAGAAGGTTAAGTGTTGGCAGTATTCACACTCAAGTCTCCCAATTGATTCATTTTTATACAATTATTCAATACCTTTTTCCCCCAGTGTCACAGACTGCTTCCAGCTTCCATCTTATGGCTAACAAATCTCATTGTTGTAATTGTTCCTGCGGCTTCCAGATCGCTTCGGTTATCGGTTTCGGCTCGGTTCGTTCGGTTTTAATGATCATAATGATCTCGCAAATCGATCGCAGCTCATTAGACACTTTAGTTCGCAATCGGAGCTCTGCCAGCATATGTATCTGCGGTCTGCCATATAGTTTTTTTTTTTATGTAATCAAGCGCTTAAACATTTACTATTAACAAATTTACAATAATTTATAACATTTTGCGGCGGCAAAAGGCAACACTGGGTAATCGGAGAGCGTTAGGTTCGATGCTCTGGCAAACTGCGGCTGTGACTATTGATCTTAAGCGAGTCGGTTGGGCAAGTTGGATATTCCATATCGATTTCTATAATATATATAGTATCAGTAGTAGCAGTATCACTAGCTCAATGCTCAACTGTACTTTGAAAGCATTTATTTTAGATTGAAGGCATGAGAATGTTGATAATCCAAAGAAGCTACTACTTCCTTCTTGGCCATATTAATTGTCTCGTCTTGAAGATGTGGTCTCTTTGACGTTTGCCGGCCATGGCCCATGCCTTGCCAATCTTGAACTAATTGCCTTTTGATTCGGATTGATCATAGATCCCTGGCACCTTCAGGGTGGCTGGCCTCCAATGGCAACTCCTCTGGACTGCGTTGGCGGCCCAAGTCGAAGAACGCACAGTAGCCACTTTTGGCTAAAAGATTCCGATAAGCCCGAGGGCAGCAGCTGCCAAGGAGGCAGCTAGGAGAGCCCCTTCTCATTAATAACTCTTGCATTGATCATTAATTTCCCCGTTCCGCCTTTCATTAATCGTCCCGCAGCGCAAGGAAGCACTGTGGCAGCCTCCTCCTGACCTGGCCCAAAGCCTGCTGAGGAGTCAGCAGTTAAGGCCAGAAGCCACAAGCCACGAGGCTGCTACAAAATGCACAGGGCACGTGCCTGCTCATAATTATTGTCTAAAAATTTAAGATGAAGTTGAATTTCTGATAGAAAAAGGGGGTTTCCTACTTCCTTTCCTTCAAAAAGTCTTGACAGTGCGTTTACCTAAAGGATATAGCCTTCTCTTGACCGTTAGTCTAGCTTCTTCTGTCATAATTTTTCAACCAAATAACATAATCGAATAATTTAAACGGCATTGGACAGGTAATTATTGTAAAATGTATATATATACCGCAAATTAGGCCACGCCCACATATTCGCCTTTTTAAAGGGTATCGAAGTGAAAGAAATCAATTTTGTGCAGCGACCTGGCAATTTCTGATTGTATTTTAGGGCCGCATAATTGCATTTCTCCCAATTTCGAAATAGGCGGACGCAGGACCTGCAGGATCCCTCCCGGTTATATACCGTAGATATTCCTTTATGCAAATGGCGAAGCGGCGCCGCCAGTAACGGTGCTGAACATGCAAACTACCAGCCGTGAAAAATCTCGTATCAAATATTTTACAGCATTTTTTGTGCCTGCCTGAGCGCAAGTCCTGGTCCTGCTGGCATCCTGGGGGTATGGCCTCGCCCTGGTCACAAGCCACTAAACAGTGTGCCCATCCATCCGATGCCCATCCCAATTCCATTCCGAATTCCCCATGGGCAAACCATTTGAAAATTTCGCTTAGCGTTGCCAGGACAATCAGGAGCATAAAAAAAAGAAGCCCGAAATCAAAGCGAAATCGAAACAGGATAAATAAATGTGCACATTTCCGCTTGGCGCGCATATCCTGTCCACGCTTCCTGACCCATCCCATCCTCCCCCGGCCCGCTATCTCCCTTTTATATATATTATTGATCTGCCGCGCATAAAAAGCCCATTTAAAAACAGCAAAAAGAACACACAAAAATAAATACAAAAAAAAAAAGGAAAGATAGACGGAAAAGCCGCCATCATCACCCTCCCTCCCCCCCGGAACGTGGAAATTTCCCCCGAAAAACGTAGCAGACACACACACACTTGAAATTGTAAAACTGGCCATTTTAGGTTGTTGGTTACGCTGGGCAATGGCGATGGGATGTCCTGGTTGTCCTGGGGTATTTTGCCGATTGGCTAGACTATTTTTCCAGGGGGGTTGGGGGGAATGGCACCCAGAAGAGGGGACCCTCTGCCCTCCCCCTGTAACAGCATTTGGCTGAATTGAAGCAGAACGTAGCCGCTGAGCGGCTGGAAAAAAATCCCTGGCAAATGAACTTGACGCAGGGGAGATGCAATTTAAAAGGTACACTGTTCTAAATTTAGCAAAGAACAATAAAAAAAAAAAACCCTGCTATTCTGAATGCTTAAACATTTACTGTTTCAATAAGTAAAAGTCATAAATATTAAATAGTTTTAAACTTAACTCTTCAAAATTAGTTTCTCTTTAAGAACTTTACATTTCCTTATTTAAAATTAAATATTTTAAATTATTTTAGACTTCATGTAGAATATTTACTACATTCCTTGACTCAACCCCAGCCCACTTGACCGCCCCCAAGGACCTTCAATTTAGACAATTTAAAAAACCAATAAAAAAAAATCCCTTGCTTATGGCCATTTTGATTCTAATTTCTTATACCATTTTCCCATTTTTGCTATTTTTCCCCTTCCTCTTTGAATGTTGCTGAAATTTTCTTTTTACAACGCTTTAGTCTCTTTTATTCCTCGTCGATTTCCATTAAAATTCAATTGATGTGACATGGCCTAGGGTGGCGGGGGTTTTGAAACCGATTCGGATTCGGATTTGGAATCGGATAGGAAGTGCCCAGTCAACTATTCGCGTGTGTGTGTGTGTGATTTATTGAAGATTAGAGTAACATTCAAAATAAAATTTCTGGCTAAGTGCCTGGCAAAGTAGAGAAATTCAAGCATTTTAGCCAGCAATTCATGTGGGATTTCAATGGGAAGGGAAGTGAGGGTGACACACTCAAAAAAACACACACAAAAAACATATTGTTTATAATTTCTAGGACCTTAAATTTATATTGATCTATATAAATCTAAATATTACAAAAAAATTGATTCATGGCAAGGTCTCCCCCAAAAAACCGAACTAACGTTGAGTTTATAAAGCCATCAACATGTGGTTACAGCTTCCATGGCCTTTCGTGTTACCTTGTTTATGTTTTATATGTATTTCCGATCCGCAGGTGATTACAAGACTTCCGGCTGAAAGGGGTTGCCCGAATTAAAACAAAAGTCTAACCTAAACGGAAGTTATTTCCAGGCGAGTATAATGGCGTAACTATAACATTATCATTTCCAAACCGAAAATTTCTTTCGAAACCAGCCTAAAAAAAAAATCAAAAATTTAAACAACAAAAAACACACAGAGAAACGGGAAGGGGAAGCACTACTTGGGCCAGGCTCTCCGCATCACAATGGGGGAGATCTGAAAATCGAGTGGAAAACTAATTAAAGCAGATAAAGAGTCGCATTAAAACAATAGATAAAGTAAAGCCGGGGGTGCATGCATAATTGAGTTTGAGTTTCGGTTTGGGTTTCAGTTCGGAATCGTCCAACTCAATTAAATTCATCAGCCCAACAGTGGGCTTTCTACATTTTCGGAGATATTTGATATTTATATTTTGAAATTCAATAACAGCAATAACGATTGTGCAATTTTTTAGATTTATAAGACTGATGAAATATTTTACAAGTTATTATATTTATTAATTTTCCCCTTATTTTAATTTTTTTAAATTATCTCTACTTTGGCGGCACTGTACACTTTATGACTTACAAGTTACATAGTTATAACAACAACAAAAAAAATTTAAAAAAAGTCTGCCTCTAAAACAGCCCATTTCCTATTGTTTTCGCAAATGAATTTGCAAACCCTATCTCCATCCAAGTATCTGCATCTGAAAATGTATCTGTATCTGTGCCGCTTATAATTACAACTAGCTCAAACAATGGGTATTTGTGAAATTGTCACTGTTTAGCATATTTGGTCACGAAACGCTTGGTGGCTACAGTTTTCTGTATTCTTTATGAGGCATAACAATTTATGCGTTGGACCAATTTTCTGAAAGTTGAAAAGTTGAAGTAACTGAAATTAAATGGAAATTTCAACAGGGATTTCCGCTTTTGATCATGTCACTAAAATAGCCAACAGCATACATCGACCTGTATCTTTTTTTGGATCTTTTGTGCGTGTTCAGGCCAATTTTGATAATGACCACACATGTATATATGTGTATGTATATACATATATATATATATACTCTGAAAAGCATAATAACTTTCGGTATAATTATGCGTGGCAAAGAGGGTGAACGCAGACCATTATACTATGTGGGATTAATAGAAAAATAGTAGTTACAATCAGAGCGCAGAAAGAATTATTGCCGATTTTCTTCGAGGTTTGCTTTTACCTTCGCATTGACGCTTAGGATTCCCAACGGGTTCTAGCTTAGATGGAAGATGAAGTACTAAGAAAATTAGCAATAATGATAAAGCCTTAGGATTTTTAGATTTATTTATATTTTATATCAAGAAACCTCATCAGGACCTCTTTCTTCCTTTTGTTAATAAAGAGCCTCCCCTACTCTTAAAAAAATTAAGAAAAACAATACATTTAAAAACAACAACAAAAAAAGAGTTCTCTAAGTACTACAACTTTCTACTTATTGTTTATTTACCTTCCTACATTGGTGACCTAATAAATCCCATCAATGGGAAAACTCTTCCAAAGACTCACTCGCTAGCCAATTAGCATAGGAATTTACTATCTTGGCTGCTCTTTTTTTTTAATGTTTTCGTGGTTCCATTAATTAAGTAAGGAAATTTACGCTGAGATTTGTGCCAGTTTCTGACCCTAATCTTGGCTAAAAACCTTTTGTGCAGCAGGCTGCATTTTTTTTTATGCCAATTAAGTGTCGCATGCAACGAAACGGAGGCGTTGGCATCTTGGCAATAACTATGCACATAATAACCCAATTTGGGATTGCCAGAGGCAGTGTCAGCTACACGGTAAGTTAAATTTGATAAATCAAATAACTAAACTTGAAAGGATAGTTGAGCCTTGGATAAAGATTCATTTTATATGTCAACTAGAAGGGGAATTATATTTGTGAATTTATTTAAGAAAATTAATAATTCTTCTTATAAATTCTCTCTCTGTATACCTCTGACTTTCGCCTGGGCAAGTGGTTCGGTTTTCCATGGGAAAATCTGTTGCAATTAGCTGCTCACTTTGCAAACAAGAAGCAGTCTGAAAGGCTGAGAACACGCAGCGAAAACAATTTCTAAACGCGCTCAAAACGACTTAATTATGAGTGAGAAATATGCGCGGCAAGCAACTGTATCCCAGTGTCTCCCAGTATCTGGCAGTACTTGTATCTGTATCTAATGCATTCACCCAGCAACCAGCAGCCTTAATTGCTCCCACTCAATCAAAGCGGACCACCTTCATTAGACATTTGCGGTAAAAAGCTTCGGTAAAATTACAACAAAAATATATAGAGAAAAAAGGCGCACGAACATCTTATAACAAAAACCTACAAACCGAGTTCACACGACGTGATGAACCCGATGAATAATTAGCAGGCCCTAAGATGTATGTGCGCTGATATCGGGGGGTTATATATGTAGTTATAGCGCCAACAGTGACTGGCCATTAATCACAGCGAGAATTAGAAAATATGACTCTGGCGAGGGTGATTTTTCTAAATAATTGTAACGACTTAGGGCCCTAAATAATGTTGAATTAAATGCAAGCATTGCTGTAATTATGTATCTCTCAGAACGACCCGAAATGGTGATCTCTTGCGCCGCAGTGTGCCTTACGTTTGCCCTATTGAATTTCATATTTGGAATTTTCGTGCTCCTCTTCGACTTTGTTTTTTTTGAGCATTCGCGAAACCATAGAAATATGTGTATTTCGTATGGGAAATTAGTGGGCAATGTAAATAACAGTTAGGAGCTACTTACAGTGGTCAGAGGTCTATTGAAAGCTTAAGAAGGTGATTGAATTTCTAAATTAATGAAGTAATAAAAACAAATTAAATTAAATAATAAAATAAATAATTTGAATTTCCAATTAGTTTGTTTTCAACGCTTGTTATACCCTTGCAGGGTATTATAATTTCAGTCAGAAGTTTGCAACGCAGTGAAGGAGGCGTTTCCGACCCTATAAAGTATATATATTCTTGATCAGCATCAACAGCCGAGTCG